>LQRL01168464.1:7305-22713 GCA_001703475.1 Hydroides elegans | reverse complement strand
CCCCCCCCCCCCGCCACATTAGCTAATCGTGTGATACTATCCTTGTTGCGTCGACTTACGTCACAGCCAACGTCATAACGACAAAATATTTTGACGTCTACGCTACGTTGAACTCCGACGTCAATGATATATATTTGTTCAGCGTTATTTTAAGACAATGACTTGCTATCTTAATTTCGTGTCGAAGCGGTGTCATATACACGTAACGGACGTCGTGGCGTACAAACGTGTATTTTATGAATTCCAGCTTCAGAATATAAAAAACGTCTTTTTTTAAAGAAATATCAAGATTAAAAGCAACGGGATTTTCACTGGGGTGGGGTTGGGCTTTGCCCTAGAGCCGTTAAAAGGCTGCGTTCTGTTGCACAATGGTAAGCGGATCCCTTTCGAACAGAAATATAGTCGAAACAAATAAAGCAGGTGATAAATACATTTGTCTATTTCTTTCAATATCGAAGCAATCGCAGAAATTCATAGACACATAACATAACAATATACAAAATATTGTCCTCTTCAGGAGCAAATGACCTTGCAGTTGAGCACGAGCTAAGCAACCATTATGATACATTTTAATTATTCATATATAAAGATAATTAGTTCGTCAAATGTTTATCCTTCATTAGCAGATAACAACCTTCGGGCGTATTCGTTTATAGATGTGTTCAATGTTGATTATATGAAATTTTCATGATCATTTCCACGTGCAATGTACGCTTATAAAGGCTCCATATTATTTACATGGCCCAATTGCTACATGAATATGTTTTTATTGTAGGTTTTGTCATAGTTTATTAGCTCATACACATCGTTGAACCGACTGGTTTTAGAAATAATTGGTTAACCCTAACGATTATCAAAAGTGCAAATAAGAAAATAAACACAAAACCAAAATGTGTAAATGAAAAATTAAATGATTACATAAATTTGACCTTGACAATAGGTATGACCTTCATGATGACCTTCATGATGACAATAACCTTGACAAACTCTTACCTCTACTGCCTGTCCGCTTCTCCCGCTTTTGTTCCCGTTCCTTTAAAAATGAAAAAAAAAACAAAATTAGAATACAACAAAATGATTAATGACGGAACAATGATGGTATGAACAAAAAATAAGATTATTAAAAATAAACATATTGTCGATGCATGATTAATCAACACGTTTAGGAACGTTCTTCAATTTGATACCGAAAAACATGTCTAAACGATATCGCGGGGCGTCTATTTTTCGTCGCTGACGTCGGAACACAAATCGACATGATTTTTCTACATTTTTACATGGTACAAAAATGACTGGAAAATGTTAATACAAGATTAAAATGCATATAGTTTTTATGTTGCCTTTGTTTTTTTCATTATATCGTTGTTTAAACCATTCTTGCATTGTATCGGGATGATGGTTATCTAATGAATGGGTGTTTCTCTTCCACTCAAAAATTATTTATTTATTTTTATGGCTATATTGCCAACTTATCATTATACATGTACATGTTCATGAAGGAATTTATGAATAGAAGTCTCTGTCCTATATCTTTCCCCTTTCTTAAGCGATATTCCTACCCTGAATCCCTAATTATTGCAATTTTGCACAAGCCTTTCGTGGTACTAGAATGGAATCAAATCGAGTTGATCCAATAATCTGTGTAAATACCCATGAAAGGAAATCCACTTTCTGGATTGTTACCGGTTTGTTAGAGTACACTTTTCATTACTCTATTTATTTAATGGCAGATCAATGGAACGATGTTTCATGTTGCACAACTGTTACAACAAACTCATATTAGTCGTTGTGTAATTCATAATTATTTATATGGGTTGTTAATAAAGGCTTAAACAATAATACATGCAGTTAAGTGACACGCAGTTTTTCTACTCTTTACTTCGACTTTTCGATAAGGAATACATTGTAGGCATGGTTAGGGCCTTCTAACACGGGAACACTTTCCGAGCTTGTTTCATCTCAAACAAACCCTGCTTTCCAATGTATTTCTTAAGGAATCCCTAAAAAACAAGAACGAAAAAAAAACGTCGCGTAAGGAGGGCAATGAAAGCACGCTTTGTTAGGCAAAATAAGCTGAAAAAACATCCCATGTTGCCAGGCCCTAAGCGTGGCCCTTAGCATGTCGAAAACCCGAGGTAAGGAACGGATCTTAGTAAACGCAAACGTATATTACACGTTTCAAACTTTTTTAATGTGATCGATTACAATTATGCTATCCAGCATTCTGGGAGTATACAGCTACTGGTGGGTATAATCGTTTCTTTAAAATATACAATGCCTTTTAATCCCAGCATTAACAGGAGGGATGCCTAGCCAAAATATATAGACTCCTGTATTTTTATTTTTTTAGAGTAGATTTTTATCATTTGCTAAAATTGCCAAATGAAATGTTTCTTAAGTTTAAGAAATGGAGAAAATACATATTTTAGGTTTTTCATTGAAATAAACCTAAAACCCGTGTCCCCGTGATATAAGTTTAGACGATCCAGACTAATTAAATACATCTTATAATTCTAATGATGTATCAATGATTTATTACAAATGGGCACACTCATTCTACATCCAAAAACAAAACTAAACACAGCTGTAAACAATTACATGTTTTTGTTTCCGTCAGAGTGGATATCCATCCCGTCAGTCATTATTTTATCACGATAAAGACGTTTTTAATTTATTGCCTTTTATGTGTTACCTCCCGGACTCTTTATCAATGCAAAAACAATACATATTATTACCATCTCCTTAACCTAGTCCACGAGATATTTCTTGTGATTAACACTTGTATCAGGCGAATAATACATTAAAGCTGTCTGTATGTGACTTTTCCGTTGAGTTATCGATTATAAATCAATTTATAATCAAAGATAAGAAGAAATAACAGACAGAGTTGAGAGTTGATATAGAAAGATGAAAAACAAAATAAGGACACTTCATGAAATGTCAAAATAGTCTAACCGTCTGGCCACATCGAAAGACTTTTTGAGTTGTTTGCTCTTTACTAGCCTTGTATTTTGATGGAGAGTGGCGCTCGTTTCCAACTTCTCATGTCAAACACTAAACGCTAAAGGCACAAAACATAAACGCTAAACCCTTAAACGCTAACGTTAAACCATAAACGCTAAACGTAAATCGCTAAATGTTAACACTAAACAGTGGCTGCTCACATGTGTGAGGGGTGTATCAAGTGTATCATAATGTTTGCCTATCATAACCTATATATTAACTTAAAGGGTGAAACGCTAAACGTTACATGTTAAACTTAAAACGCTAAACGCATAAACGCTAAACTCTAAACGCTAAACGTTAAGGATAATGAGAAGTTAGAATCGCGCGTCACTGTAATCGTTATTGAGAAATCGGACATCCACAACGCGATCTAAATGCGCGTGGTGTTTTAAAGCGATGTGCGTTTTCAAGTTTTTATAAGAAATACATTATGGAACTTAACTTGCTAGAGGAAACGTAAAATCCCCACTGTTGCGAAGCCTTAAGGACCTTGCCACATTAGAAGTTTTGTCTTGCTTTTTTTCGTTAACAAACCTGTCTTCCAATGTATTCCTTAAGGTCAAATCAAAAAGTGACCTAAACGTGGTTGGTTTCCAATAAGGAATGCATGAGAAGTCAGGTAAGTTAGGAAAAAAAACAAGAAAACGCTTTCAATGTTGTCAGACCCTAATATATCTACAGTAGAGAGTTATTATGGATATAGATAATATGATAATCGAATTCATTATCGCAGATGTGAAACGTTTAATGGTTATTACTACTGCTTATTATCAGTTTTATCTGGTGTTTGTATTAAGATCACACACTATCTTACTCCTGATTGTATTGTGATAGCGCATATGATTATAAGGCCCACGCATAAAACATCTTATTCAATTCATCAGGTCATATCTAATATAAAATCTTAACTTAACATGACATTTATTAAATTATATTGTACGCATAAGTTTATCAGTTTAAACTAAACACTATAAATTTTGAATTCGGTAAAAATCACATTTAAGTATAGGTTATAGCCGACCTGGCAGCCACGTTCACCGGCCGTGCCTCAATTTCATAACTCATGCTTTAGGTAATGTTGTGTCCATGTATAGTTCTGTGTTATAAACGTTATGTAAACATGGACTTTCAAACTTGATGTCGGCAAAATTGGCAATATTCAAGTCGTCCTTGCAGTGTTCCGAGTTAATTTAGTCTTGTAAAAAAGAGCATAAAAGTATCATAAAAGAAACCATACTACGCATTTACAACAATACTCATTTGGCAAGCAACCACCTCAATACGTCATTATAACGTCCATGACACGGATAACTATGATATTAAAAATATTTGCCATTCGACAAGCTAGTCCTGAAAATGCATTTAATTCAGTTTACGTCTAGGGTCTTCCTATGGATATACATGTATCCAACCACAAACGAAAATGTAACGTTGCACAGTTACATACAATTGTCGTCATGGGGCCATAACTTATATATATATGAAGGTAGAACATTTTTAACGTTGTATTTTAACGTCGTATTTGATTTCGAACGTTAACATCCGATTTTGAGTAATACACACATTTGGCGATTGGTTGATATTAGTTCAATTTACGAGCAATATGAAGCGAAACAAATAGCGTTAAAATGAGGTTTACCGGATAAAACCCATTGATGTTAAATCAAAAAGACGTGATAACATTCATATTGTGAATACCTCTATCTATTTATGCCAGAGATTTATTTAGCTTTTTTGATTGATGATGCTATTTATTTTTGAACCATAGAATAATTGATATTACGAGATACCTTTTTATTACCAAAAAGGGTAACTATTTACCAATTTTACGCATAGTTTACAATATGAACAACTAAAAATAGCAACTAGAGGCCCTATTAATATAATTTTCATTTATTTCAAAATCAGTGTATGACCCAGTTGTAACCATGAATGAGTATCCGTAAATCAGGCCAATATTAGGATTCCACCAAAAAGACCTTCCGACCTAATGGAATCCGAGTAAATTTGTGCACCAATATATTCCAGCATTTGGCGACCGTCGTCTTTGTTCCAAGCTCGAGCACATGAGAATGTTTATTGAAATAATTACCTTAGCTATAGGTTTCCTTCCAAAAATATTCAACCTAAGGCCGCGGTTAAACGTTAGTTAAACAAGTAGCTTTTAAAGAAAAAGCGTGGCTATACTGCGTGTTTTCACGTCAATCTTGCTATGAACACTAATACAAACAAACAAAACAGGTCGCGTTAAAGAAGCTGCGTCTTTTTCTTTAGTGTAACCGAGGCCTAATTATAAGATATATAGTTTTTCAAGATTGGAAACTTTTTGGGCTTAAACTGTTTGTGCTGAAACCTTTTTGGATGTTGTTTTCCCCATGTTATTATGTCTCGAATCATTATGCTCCGAATTGCTAGACATCATATAATCAAGCATTGGTATTAAGGAATAACACATTATATGATATCACATTCAGCTGCACCCCTGCATAATGTGTTTCTTACTTTTTTGGAAATCGAAATTTCCACGAGCAGTTATGTGCGTTTTTGATTTTTTTTAAAGCAAAACATTTGACACCCGTGTGTTAGAAATCAACTAGAAAATCTTCCAGTGTAGACAGGTCCTTTAAGAAGCATTTTAAACGGGTTAATAATTACTATTTGCCAAAGATTTTTTGCGCTCATGACTGTTTGATAAGGGGCATTAATTTAAGCAAAATTATACAAATGAAATAGTGTTATAATTCAATGTTTCCTTGAAAAACAACATTAAAATATGCATAGCCTTGATTACTTTAATCGCCCATTTCTTTACATATACTTTGAATATTTTATTACCGCAAAAAAATCCTTTACTTACGTCAGTCATTTTGATATCTAAATAGCGATTGAAACAACTTATCCAAGCAAATAGTTAACAAGAATATTTTAGTAGTATTCCGAGTTTTATCAAATAATTGATATATATCCTTTTATGTTTATGAATATTTCACGTATAAAACCAGTCCAGGTTCAATTCAAAGCAACTCGTCCATAAACAAATTGATTGCTCTTTTATTTAACCCAGCTTAATATGATTAATTACAGTAGCATAAATACACAACACCACATATAATTATGGAGTATTTCTTGTTTTAGTTACTGCTTAGTGTTCGATACGACACGAAAATAATAACCCTCAATCTCGGAGCCCGCTCAATAAACCATTTTTTTCGCGACACTCAAACACAAGTCATATATAAAACTCAAAATAACTAGAACCCGTCTTCCCCCATTCCAAATAAAGACGGACGAGAGAATCCCCCTTTTTATGTCTTAAGACGTGGCCACATTGGAAGCTTTATTCGTGCGTTTTTGACTAACAAACCATGCTTGCAATATATTCCTTATGAGAAACAAAAAAGGGGGTTTGGGTAGAGTTTAGAATATCTCATGAGAAATATATTTGAAAATATGATTTGTTAGGGGACAAAAGCTCGAAGAGCTTTCAATGTACCAATCCCCTTATGTCTCTATTACTTGTATTTATTGAGTGTGTACAGGGCTCATGTATTATTCGATGTTTTGATCCAGATCTATATCTTAGATAGAAAAGACGTTTTTGATCCCGTCTTTTAGTGTATTGTATTGGTTATTTACTTACGAACG
The DNA here is from genome assembly GCA_001703475.1 of Hydroides elegans. NCBI lineage: Eukaryota > Metazoa > Annelida > Polychaeta > Sabellida > Serpulidae > Hydroides > Hydroides elegans. The sequence goes on along the minus strand of LQRL01168464.1, from coordinate 16,062 downwards.
GTGTTCGATAAGTGGGTTTTTGGATGAGGTCATAAGAGATCGATTTGTAGATTATTGTAAATAATATACTCGCAAGATAGGCTAACAATTATGGATTTTGATAAGGTGTTAAAATTTATCTACATTGTATATCTTCTTCTGTATTCTTATATAATATATAAATAATTTTGTAATGACTCTTGAATGGTTGTATGATATAAAATACATTTTATATGGTCAATTATGTATATCCCGTATATATATATTATGTATATAATCCTTTTCCTAATGACCAAAGGTTGTTTATCAATTATAATTATGGAGTCTATGGATATAGGCGTCAAATCTGCATTCGAACATTGCTCCTTTAATTGCAAACGTCTAAGGGTCCAGTCATCGGGCAGCGGCACGCCACCACGCCGCAGATCATTTATACCAAATTCCACGCCGCCACGCCGCAGAAATTTGGTATAAATGATCTGCGGCGTGGCAGCATGCCGCTGCCCGATGACTGCACCCTAACACCGAATATAAATTGCGTGTTTATAAAATATAACTACTTTCATGTACTTTGCCACCCAATTAAAACAAATACACTATAATTATATATGATTTATATAACAACCTAATAACATTTTCTTGTTGATGTATATATTTGCTTAAGGGTCCAGATTGGAAGGCGACATAAGTCAATATATAGAAAAAGAAAAAAAAAAAAGATTAGTGATTTGTTATGTAATACTTCAGATACCACAACGATTTACATAGACTTATTATTGATAATGATATCATATTAAAACGTGTCGTTTCATTTTTCCTATTTCTTAAATCGTATATCTGACGTCGTAAGATCAATATTTCTTGGACTCCATATTTTTATAAGTATGACTTCTAAAACTAGACGTAACTGTACTTAAAACCATCGATACGGTTCCATTTCTTAAATTATCCCAAAGTGAAAAGGTCAACATTCGACAATTTGATCAATAAAAGGTACTGCGCTACTCGAGCATCATTTAACTAATTAGGCTTTCCCTTGTTACGCACACAATAAATAAAATTCAATGTATCAATAAGTTAAGGCATGGTTACAGTTATGAATAATTCGTCGACCATTGAACACGATGAACATGCATGACTTGGTTTATATGAATGGTTTCACGCCCTCACAATGCTGCAAAATACAACTGAATAACTGATCAGATCTTGTACCGATTTTAAAGTGTCATTTATGGCGAAATATACAAATGAAGAGGGGTTGTTCGTAACCGTTTCAACAGGTTAAGAACTGATATTAATTTCATCACGACAATCGTCATTTCATGGAAATCTTCTGCCATTGCTCAAAATAAACTTATTTGTCAAAAATATTCCTGTAGAAGTAGTAAACCCTAATAACGCATAGATAACCGAAAATTGTATATACCTTAATTGCTATAAATACAATTGCCGACAGACCATAACCGACCATAAAACGTCGGTATACACATGAATGTTTTTTTCTCCCTTTCTGCCCTCCATATATTGTCTTGTATTCTTAACACACAATTTACAAGATCAGCTCAATTTACAAATCCTCATTAGATTGTAAGAGCAAATCGAATCCATGTTCATGCATTTCTATTACTATCATGGATCAGAACAAGAGCACCCTATGAGTTGTTTCCCCCCCCCAAAAAAAAAAGTGTTCCTAAGCAAAATAAACTAAACCATGGGTAAAATCTTGTTATAAATATACATGAATTATGGTGCGGTCAGCGGCTCTTAGCGATGGCGTCTGCGAAATTAGAATTTGTATAAAACATATAAAAACCAAGCGTTATTAATTCCGCTTGGATTATTATATTTTATACCAATTTAAATTGTGCAGACGCAGGCGCAGAGAGTCGCTGACAGCACATTACCGTTGTCGTTTTTTCCTGAAAAAGAAGTGCCTTTCACTGTTCCTGCTGGCAAAATGAGCCGACTAAGCTCATCTACACATGTATCTTCAAAATATGGAACCCCTTTTGTATTTCTTTTTCGAAATGTGACTATGTGCCATCTACATGTAAACACAGGTGCAAAAGCTTGGAAATTTTTGTTTGGGGGAATAACTTTATATTTTGAGAATTAGTTATTCCTGAAAAGTTGCAGGGTACTAAACTTACTTTTATAGACAAATAACGAAACAGCTGTCGGTATTTCTATGCCATACGTGGTTTAATGCTCAAAGGAACACTTTTCGAAAAATAGGTCATGGGTCGCCCTTCATCAGAAGTGCCCGGGCGTACATAGAACCAAAGTAAAGTCAAATATTATGTGTCGCGCATAGGAGATTCGGTTTGTAAATGGGATGTAGCCAAATGCCACTGTTTTTTAGCTGGCGATATATCTTGGATTCGCTCAACGCTTGTTTGTATAATAATTCCAGATTTGATATTCAAGGAGAACGTTATACATGTACATTCACTTGTTTTCATGTTCCTGATTTGAACTTAGATCCATATGTATGTCCTTTTTAACTTAGAATGGTTTTGCATGTAAATTCTGAATCGGTATCCGCCTAGAAAGTTTCCGGCCATAAAGTTGCCAAAATTGACAACATAGGACAGAAAGTTTCCATCCCAAAAGGTGCTTGAATATACAACATGTGCAAAATAGTTTTGTTTCTATTGGTTTTTGACCCTAAAACACTATTGAAAATATAATAAGAAAAAGAAATGTGAGGCAATCATCTTTATCTTGATGGTTTTGACTAGAAACTTTTTGTCTTATGTTGTCAATTTCGGAAAATTTATGGCCGGAAACTTTTTAAGTGGAAACTTTTTGGGCCGGATTCTTCTGAACTATATACTTTAGAATCACTGTATAAGGATTGCACCCTTCGAAATTCATCCGTGGCGACGACGCGAGAACCATTTCAAACAGGAAAAAGACGCCATGCAAAAATTCTTAACCGTTAGTCATAAAAAAACGTCTTCGCTGAACACAGCAACCACCACTTTAGCCGCGTTCACTCAAAAAAACTCATAAATAATGATAAAAAGGCTATTTTTCGCATTTTGTTTGCATTGATGTGATTCTTACACAAATGTGACATTCGAGCGTTGTCTTTTCCAGCTTTTAATTTTAGGGAATTTTTGTTTGCATGAATGCGGCCTTAGTTACTTTGAATGCGGTCTTATATACTCAGATTTTTTTAAAGAAAATACTCACAAGTTTCTTCTTGAGTGCCTTGACATTCTTTTTCATCTCCTTGAGCATTTGTTTCAATCGTTCCTGTTCTTCCGTGATCGTGTGGAGACGACGCAAAACGCGATTCTGTCCTTTTGAATTTAAACAGATACACTGTGAATGCAAAAATGTCGTAAACTTGAGATTGTGGCAAAAACATAGATACACACTCAATATATAACTTTGTTTACAATAAAATCAAATATCAACATCGAACTTTGATATTAATCATAGACAGGATTTCATATAGAAATTTGTTTATTTCGTTCCATTTCGCAACAAGTGATTAAAACATACACCGATTCTTGCATGCATTGGATAAGGTAAATGAACATAACCATTTAAGAAGATTCATAACATATTTACTAGCGTAAACGCTGTAGTTTAATTCGGATGAATAGTACATACAGAATTCAAACAGTGGAAAACGCCTTTTTTAAAGATATTGACTCACTTTTCTCTTCTTCAACGTCAGCGACGATCCCGTTACCTCTTCTCTTGCTGGAATTTGACCTTTAACGGCGATATTTAGTGATATTTTAAATTGATTTTAAATTGAAAATAACATTTTTTATTAGAAAAAAATACATTATTTCGATTTATTCAATCTTCATCGGGTAATTAACTGCTAGTTGTGAAAAGGCGATCAACGTTTAAGTTATTTCAAAGACTGATGCATTTTTCTATGATAATTCATTTATATATTCGGGTACAATTCGGGCTTAAAAACGTTTAAATGCACTCGTATATGAATAGATGTATTTATCATTGTTAGATATATGCTTTTTAAAACTCCATCATACACTTGCGATAAAACTCAAGTTAATATATACATGTAACTGCATCATATTGCATTGATTAACCAATTTGAAATTAGCACAAAGATAACATTTCATTGGATTATCGATCAAACAAAATTATAAGCTCTATCTCTTTGATACACACCTCTGAAAGGATAAAAATGTATTTATGGAATGATCGTGGAATAAAAAAAATAGATTGCAAAACCTGGATGAAGGTTCTAAGTAATCGGTAATGTTTAATTAGCGACACCAACCTCTGAAGCGATCTCCACCTCTGTTGCACCTCTCGCTCCTTATTCGTATACACCGGGCTAAAGCGGTGTCCAAGATATTTTGGATCCACCTCTATATCAACTATTTGCCTTAATAAGCTCAACGTTTTTCTTTCTTCGGGAGAACACTTGTTTATAATTGGCAAGTGCATTTGATTATTGTCTCGTTGGTCTGATTTATTGTTTTTACGCTTTTTCTTGCGCGGTTTCTTTTTTGTTGTATCACTCAATGGTGACATCGTTCCATTGCCAGAATCCATTTTATCCATTTCTTCCTTAATTAATCTATCGCTTTCTTCTTCCGGTGATTCACTTGTTCTTTCATTTTTCTGTCCATCATGCAGTTTATCGTTATCACCCTCTTCATTTTCTTCTTCTTTTAATACTGGCAAAATATCACTTTTTATTTCTGCTGAGTCATCATTAACAGAACCGGAACTAAAATCTGCATCCGGGTCAGTATCACTTCCGGTTTCACTTTCACTTCCGGTTTCGTCGGAACTCTCGTCTTCGTCGGAACTCTCGTTGTCACCGCGAGACTTTTTCAATAATTCCTCATTTATTTCCTTCATTCGCTGTAGAAAGAACTCATTATCCACTAATAAGGCGGTTCGTTCTTTTTGGAGCGCGTGTATAAAGTGTTCCGTGTCGCGCTTATTCTTTTGAGCCAATCGGATGACGGCTTTAATCCGATCGCGATCCGTTAGAGGTTCCTGGTTCCCCTTTCTAAGTTCCGGATCGGATTGAGTTGATACAACTGCTCCGTTGCCCATGGTGATAATACAATTGTAATAATAATACTAATTGTATAAATGTTTTTTTTTTACATCAATCCTATTTATTATATTTTGTTCAATTGTTTTATTTTTTGGTCACATGGCTGTTTTATTATAAACATGGTTTATATATAATAATGTTATCCATAAAACATAAGATAGTGATCACGCAATATACACTTCTTTTATCAATCGCTTTATGTTTGGCTCTATATGTAATATTTTTTTAATAAAATAAATATAACATCGTTATTTATGCTTGAGTTTATTATAATAGAGCTCACATATTTTCACCCTCACACATTGCTTACTGTTATAAACAAAATGATACGAGCAATAACTTAATAGTGTTTTTATTTTGTATCCTTAGATGGAATACAGTTTGCGGTTTGATCAATTTTTATTTTTTGAACCCCTTTTAATCATATCAGATCAGAAGTATCACTATCCAGTTACAATTGCATTAAAATATGTTGATGTTTCAAATAATGTTATTACCATACTCATATCGCTTTGAACAGTTATCAGTTTTGTTTACAGACTAATAAAGCAGTAGCTCTGATGTCATTTTTATTGTTTGCTCTGCAATTTCAATTCTTTGAACAAGAAACACAAACAAATCCCTTGTATCATAATCATAAATCTAATTGAAGTCATACTTTGAAGCTTCCTGTAGCGATTCATGAAACAATAGCGCAAAATGAACCACGGTCCTGTTAGTCCATTAATGATTTCAAAGGAGCCATACTTTATAAAGCCGGGGGTGCGAAATAGAAGTGTTATGAAAGGTCCGAAAGTAATTCAAACTGTTCACACACATGGTTTTCTCATCACATGCTTCCTAACTCAATCTTCCATTCATGAATCGTTTCTCACAATCCTAGGCCTATACCTCCTGCACATCACTTAAATTGAACTAAAAAATAAGATAAATATGTCATATACGTCTCCTTAAAATATATTACAACAAATGCCTCCCTCCAATATCCCCCATAATACCCTCCACTGATAATCCCCCTCCTCTCCCACCATAAGCCATTGTCTCCCAATAGCTAGTACCTGTCCTTCTCTATCTGACTGTCGCCATATCAACCACTCATAGATCCCTGTTTCACGGATCAGCGAACGTGATGCATTTTTCATGAGTCTGATTATTGTCAATGCGATATCGGAGTTGCTCATTACATTGTAGTTGCATATAGTTGTGAAAGCGTCAAAATGCTCGAGATATTTGTAAAGGGTTCTCTGCATGACAAATACAATGTAGTAGTTGTAGCAGTAGTGATAGTAGTAGTAGTAGTAGTAGTAGTAGTAGTAGTAGTGGTTGTTGTTTTTGTTGTTGTAGTTGTAGTAATAGCAGCAGTAGTAGTAGTAGAAATAGTAGTAGTAGTAGTAGTAGTAGTAGTAGTCGTAGTGAAAATAGTAGTTATAAAGGTAGTTATAGTTGTGCCTTCAATGGATATATGTTCGAGATATTGTGAAGGGTTTCGTGCATAGCAAGTCATAAATGGAATGTTTGTTATTAATGATTATTGAGAAAAGTCACTTCATACATAACAAGAATAAAGAAATAAGGCGTTTCAGATGCCCTTTAATCAGTAATATTCTATTTTTATTAAATACCAAAGTTTCTCGTCGCATCGCAGTTGATTTACATGTAGTTGTAGTGTCAAAATGAAACCCAATCAGGAAATTGTGATTAATGGTTCTATGCATAGAAGGTACTCAATAAGATATGTTTTTTTGGTTGTAAAGAAACACATGCAAGTGGCAGTATTAGTGTTTTCAGACATTTCATGGATGATATTAAAGATCTTTCATACGGTATATCCTTGTGCCATATGCCATGGATCGGGGCAAAAGGTATAATGAAAACGAGAGCACTTTCATTCACGTAACTCAGCATTAATATTTGGTTGTTTGACAAATATGTGGTTGGTTATTGAATGGTTAAGTTTATTTCATGTTGGACAAAATAAAGAGCTACGTTAAACTGAAAGAGCGTGATCAATTATGTGCATATAAAAGTGGCTGAAAATTCAATTAAAATACATATTTTGGTGCTTAGAAAATAGGATATTTGTTTTGATTCAACAGTATATGTGATAATTTTAGCATACCGAACAATTGATTTGATAATATATTTAAATATATAAAAGGTTTCAAGTTATCTTTACTTATTTACAATAATAATTTTTTAGCGACTCCTTAACTCTAAGCAAATTTCACAATTACACAATGTCTAGAATGTATTGTCGTTCAACGTTTGATGCATTCAACTTTTTTAATTATATCAAAGGAAAAACAAAAATTGTCATCATCATTTCTGGAAATAAATTAATAGTATATACATGCAAAATTCATATTTAATTAATGTAGCGTTCATACACAATCCGAACCATAGAACTTCATGCAAGGTTAAGTATTGAGAAAGTGCAATCATGTTCATGGACGAGTACAAATAAATTCAAGAAACTTTTTATATCAATTTGAATTATTCATCATATGAATGTTCATTGTCGTAAATTAGGCGCACATAAACAAGACATCCTTTAATCTGTTCACTTTTTGAATGTAGAATCCACACTTCCTTACATGGTTTATTGCATTTGAAAGATACTTGTTTGCCTTTCGTCAAGATAAAACAACACACACATCTTTAAAAACTAGAAATGATGGACGGAAATAAATTGTAATTAAGTATATTCAAATCTCACGTCTCATTTCCAGGTCTTCATAAAAATACAAATAAAACAATTTAGTTTTGGTATATCGTGTCATTTAGGTCGCCATTTCGTCTGAATTTCTCGTCACTCTATCACCTCGCTATGTAGACAACGGTCCGAAGAATGACGATATCAGTGAGTAAAGCTGTGCAAAGATTCTACGGCTTTTATATTATGCGTCGTTATGATTTAATGCTTATCAGGGGCCATTTTTATGTTCCATCCTAATACAACTCACATATCCAATATTATTACTGCTTAAATTTACTTCCGGTCGAGCGTGGGTAATTATTGCATGGTGATTATGTAGCTATTCACCGTTTTGTTGCGTTTATATATACATGATGTTTTCATATACATGATGTTGATATATTAACAGCATCATTTTATTATTTTTTAGCATAATCTAAAGGTAGTTTGCGTAAAAAATACACTTTTTAATTATATAAAATGGGTGATAAAAGATAAGATCCACTTCGAAATCTTAATAGCTGTTATTTGGGTATCCAACCGTTTTCAAAACATTAGTAATCAAAACACCAATAAGGAAACACACACAGAGAAAAATGCAGAAAATGTGATAAAATCGTTTTTAAAAGAAATTGATAAAACAATTGCTTGGTAACAAATAATTGTTGCATAATACATGAAGCAATTGGCAATTAACGTCAGCTGGATATCAAAGTGCTAAGGCAATCCAGTAACCTCAAAGAAGCCAATGAAAGTGAGGATTTACATGATAAAATAAATAATATGTTATTATGTGAACCAAATTGGTAAAATTACAAATATATATTTAGCAGTATCATTTTATCCTATCAAGTTATTTTAATTGTAAATCAGCAAATCGCAACGCTATTGATAATTTGTCTTTCTGTTTCGAATAAAAATATACAGCTGCAATAAGATGTAAATCATGTTCATATTTTCTATGTGTCATTATAAAGGTACTACTTAAGATAAATCTAATGAAGCGCGTCAAAAT
>LQRL01168451.1:7944-21292 GCA_001703475.1 Hydroides elegans | reverse complement strand
TTGTTAAAATTTGGAAGCTCTACGACCAAAACTGTGGGAGGAGATAGGTTCAACAGCAAATAGTTTTTTACAATATAGAAGACCAAATTGGCGGTTTTTGTGAAGTCCACCACGGCGACCAAAACGGTTCGATCGTCATCCGGAGCACAATTTGGATTGGGGACACCATAAGGAAGCTTTTGTTAAAATTTGAAAGCTCTACGACCAAAACTGTGGGAGGAGATAGGTTTAACAGCAAATAGTTTATTACTATATAGAAGACCAAATTGGCGGTTTTTGCGAAGTCCACCATGGCGACCACAATGGTTCGATCGTCATCCGGAGCACAATTTGGATTGGGGACACCATAAGGAAGCTTTTGTTAAAATTTGGAAGCTCTGCGACCAAAACTGTGGGAGGAGATAGGTTCAACAGCAAATAGTATTTTACTATATAGAAGACCAAATTGGCGGTTTTTGTGAAGTCCACAACGGCGACCACAACCGTTCGATCGTCATCCGGAGTACAATTTGGATTGGGGACACCATAAGGAAGCTTTTGTTAAAATTTGAAAGCTCTACGACCAAAACTGTGGGAGGAGATAGGTTTAACAGCAAATAGTTTTTTACTATATAGAAGACCAAATTGGCGGTTTTTGCGAAGTCCACCATGGCGACCACAATGGTTCGATCGTCATCCGGAGCACAATTTGGATTGGGGACACCATCAGGAAGCTTTTGTTAAAATTTGAAAACTCTACGACCAAAACTGTGTGAGGAGATAGGTTTTGAAAAAAAAGTTTACTCCGACCGATCTCACAAACCCAGTTTTCGTTTCACGAAAGCTGGGTTAATAAATATACACGTTTACGTAAAAATAAAATACATAACACTGCACTATTATGAGAATAAATTGCTTGGTTCTCAGTCTGTAATCTGTTTAGCAAAGATAAAACCTAGAATTTGTCATTATTTTAAACTACATGTATGATATTTGTTGTCAGATATTAATGATTATTTTGTCAAGTGAACATTTGAAACACACTGCTTACCCGTCGATTCAAAAAGTCAAATTTGACTTGGCAAGATTGGCAATGTACACACTGAAAGAAAAAATATATTGCCTATATACTTACCGTTTTACAGAGTTGTAATTTATATACATTTGTAAATTGATAATTCATCTATTAGTAAAGCAACTATGTTTTACGGTAACATGCATTAAAAAACGTTGAACATGGTATAATCGCATTTATTGTAAATTTGCAACTTTTGGTTTGTATCTCTGATGAAATTATTGATTGCAGGGCTGTACCTTAGCGGTCGCTAAGTCGCAAATGCGACCTGAAAAATGGCCGTGCGACCTGGGATTTTTATCAGGTCGCAGACCGTGCGACCAATTTTTTTGGCCTATTTATGCCAATGTATGCGTGGTTACATTTAAGCAAAAGGTGTTAAGGCCAAAATGGTCAAATAAAACATTGGATCATCTCAATGAAAACAAGACTGTCCAAGGACAGTGTGCCACATCTTGCCAAGTCATAGACAAAAAATGGCAGTAAAGTATATTTTGATAATAATGAAATCATCCGATGAAACTCCTGGATTCAGTCAGTACGAAAAACAACTAACAGCGACTAGCACAACTCAAGGGTTACTTTAGTATAGGAAGCGATGCCACCAGTGTGTGATGATATGACCAAACACAAGTTACGACAGCCGCAGAAGCATGTTCACAATTTGTAAAGCAAATGTCTAGAATTGTGTTTCCTCGAGTAGTATATGTAGTGCCTAGCCTATTTATTTCTGGAAAAGATGATTCCATAAGCAAAATGAATTCTTTATTTTGATTGCGAGACACATCGAAATTGAAATCTCCAATGATAGCAAGATTGTCTGTTGATCGAAGTTTTAATGTGTGCAGTAATCTTTGGAATTCAATTAAACCGCATGACGGGGCTTTGTACAGAAGTACAATTGTAAAGCATCGATTGGTGCGCTTATCAACCACTTCGACTGCAAGAGCTTCGAACTTGTTTACAGATATCATATTCATAGAGCGAACCTCATGACACAATTTTACATAAATTGCTAAGCCGTGTGGAGGTTTCGAGCTTTTTGAATGACAGGTTTGATCATTTCGCATGACTGGATGAAACCCTTGCAGGCAATAATCCTTGTCCATATGACTGCGAGTCAAGCGTGTCTCTGACAGACAAATAATGTCTGCTTTCATAAAAGTTTCGTCATTTCGAATCTGTGGGAAATGTAGTGGCAAGCTTTGAGCGTTTTGAGAGGTGATGACCAGTGCGTTTTCGTAAGTGGAAACTGGCTTATAAGATAATTCAATACGTGCCTCTTTCCTGAGTCTTTCCATTTCCTTTACAACAGCACTATCAACTTTGATTTTGCTAGTCAAGCCGTTAAGCAAATGTAACCCCTGTAGACTAGTTACGCGACTGAACGCAACATAATGTTGGTGTGGTCGAGATCCAACTGACATATCAACAACGATTGAATCTTTGGTTTGCCCTTGTGATTTGTGAATAGTTTTTGCTGAACACGCTTTCAGTGGAAACTGTTGACGAACTAACGTTTTCCTACGGAACATGAATGTTCTCTGAATGCACCAGATTGGTGTCCATGCTTGAGATACATCCGGGTATCTTTTGTAATAATGCAAATATTGTTTTCGAGTGTTGCGGCCAATTGATTTGTCTGGGAATTCAACCCACAAGCAGCTTGGGATCGAATTTTGATGCTCGACATAGTGAATTTTTCTAAGTATACAGGGGGTGCCATTGCATATTCCATCTGCAACTGAAACGTTATGCGTTGTATCATAGTGCAACCCAACAGCAACGCGCAGTACTTCACGCAGTATCATTTGTCTTCTTTCCTATGACTTGGGCAAGAATTTTCTGTTTTACTTCGTTCGTGTCCTCACTCAAAACTGAATCATAGCATTTTATTTCAGCTTTTTCGCCAACAGAGGCCTAAAAGATTTTTGAGTTATGTGCGTCCACTGCACTATTACAGGGGAACAGATGCAATTCGTTTTGATGTGTTTGATAATTTTGGTCGTCGATTTTAAGTGTGCGGGATTCTAGAACTGCCAGGTCATTTTCAATCTGCTTTCCTTCTCTTATTCGGTTGAGCATTTCTGCAAACAAAGCGTCGTCCCTTTGGCGCATGATTTCGGTCAGTTCAAACATCTTAAAATGCGTTCTCCATAAATTCAAACCTAGAACTGAGTAATCGGCAGATGAATTTGCAAAAATCCAGCCATCACCAACGGGTCTCAACTGAAACAAGTCTCCAACTAAGATAATATGTACTCCACCAAAATGTTCTTTGTTTCCTTTGATTTCCTGAAGTCACAAATATAAAAAGATCAGCATTTCGTTGCCTACCATAGAAACTAATTATCAAGACGGAGAGATGTTTGTACTTGGTCTGTAGCGTGTTCCGTTTGTCATCTGAAAGTCGCTTGTATTGAAGTTTTTTATTCGGTTCAATGCTGAATGCGTTGTGCAGTGTTGAGCCTTGAATATTGTATGCGGCAAGACCTGTATAGGCACAGAGTAATATTCGGATGTCCTCAGGATTTTGTCCTGTTTCGGAGCATAAGAATCGATAAAGTGTTTGATACAATGTGCGGATAACTAAAGATTTGCCAACACCAGCGCCTCCAGTTATGAAAAGGCCCAGCTGTTTTTTCGACTCGAATGTAAGTGAATGAATAACATGTGTGAAGACTTGTCTCTGCTTTGTATTCAATTTTGACAACAACTCGAGGTATTCTTTGTCGGGCAATATGTTTTGAATCATTTCAATAGCATCGTTTGCAATATGAGCCGGCAGGCCAAGATCTAATCCCAAGTCGTGATAGGACTGATCATATGTCTCTGGTGAATAAAAGGCAAACTTGCTAGATTGAACGGGTTCATTTGCAGCATCATTGGCCTCTTTGCTTTCCATGTTCGGGGAGACCTCATCAAAATTATCAGGTCCCAGTGAATCAGCTGCTTTCTCAATGTTTTCAAGAAGTTCTTTATTTCCATCATATTGACGTTTTGTCAGCTCGATAACATTGTAAACAGATTTAAAGCTGGTCTCGTATGAGTCATGTCCATTCAACAAATCTGTATTTTCATGTCTCCATGGGTAGAACAGCATTAACTGTTCTCTGAAATAATTCTCAGGGTCTACATTTTTGTTGTAGTTCACATACCTTATTATTTTCGGATGAACACGGAGAACAATTTTAGTATTTCCATTCAAAACTGAATACCGCACAGCTTCAGTGTCAAGGTCATGGTCCTTTACGGTATTGTCTATTTCACCTTCGTTCGAATTATTCGTTTTGCACTCTTCGTCGATTGAATGACATTCTCGCGACACCGCGGTCGACACTGATACCACTTTTGAAACAAAGTCGGCAAGACAATAGTTTTCCAATGCGACAGGTCTCCTAGCATATCGTTTGATCACATTATCGGCCTCTATATCGGTTGATTCATCTGGCATATTTTCCAATTCATTTCGACTCTTCAAGAGAAAGGTCCTTTCATTTTGTGGAGATGTCGGCAAGAATTCGCAATTTCGGCTTTTCAAAGACATATTCAGTTGCAAAACGAGGTAAGCTGCTTCTTGGGCACTTACTTCCACTGCATTGAGAAACTTATTGCCGATATGTCGAACAGATTCTTTTAAGGATTTGTTTCCTTTTCGTGCCTCTTTGCAGGCTTCGGCCATTAATGTACTCATGCCTTTGGAACTTTTATTGATATATGACACTATATACATAGCACATGCATAGGCGTCCAGTACATATTGTACATCATGGTTTGCTTTCCATATATCTAACATGTCTTTGATGTATGGATTGATGCGATTATCAGAGGGTTTCCGCTTGAAAAAAACTTTCTCAGACTTGATGCTGGTTTGAACCGCTTTCATGTATTTGTCTTCACTTAGACCGATTTCCGACAAAAATTCATCGAAAGGTATGTCTTTTTCGAGCGTGCGAAGATAGCTTTGTATATTGCTGTAATATTCTTCGTACTCTGATTTGTCGTCGCCGGTATAAGGTTGCAAAATCACAGTTTCTCGCATCGGCGGAAATGGTATTCCGAAACGACATTCAGCCTTACCGCCTTTTCGGCACGTTCTTGAATGTTTGTGCTTTTGAAGGTCTAAATATTCCTTTTGGTTGTGCGGGACATCGGAACTACAAGATACAACATTGTCAATGTAGCTAATGATATCAGTATCACTTGATTCTCCATATATCGGAGCGTTCTTGATCCAAGCTAACATATGGATGTGGGGCGAACCTCTTTGCTGAAATTCAACGCGATAAAAGAAGTCGGACAACACACCAAGGGGACTATTCCTATTTTTCAAAATAGTTTGAATGAATTGAGATACTCTGTTGTCAAAATGCCTGACGCAAGTGACGGGATCTGACTGCACGAGGCGGGACCTTGTCTGCCACGAAAGTGTGTTGTTTTCAATCTCCTCAGAATAATCTTTTTTGTCAACAAGTTTTCCTAGAGCAACAATAAGATCAGACCAGTTCAAATAATTTGCACTGAATGACATAAATAACGTCGGGATTCCTAGCTGTCTTATCATGGAAAACACTTCTTTTTTCTGGTTTTGCCAGTATTGTGGGGAGTTTCGTATTGTTCTGAATATTCGGTAGCCTTCGTCCAATCTGACAAGACTTTCAACCATATTATCCTTTAAAATGTAGCCAGCTGTAAAATGTTTGCCTTTTGTTTTACATCGCCGCACTGCAAGATGTGCTTTGCTGCATACTTGTTCTGTTTGTAACTTCTTCATCTTGTAAAATATATTCGGTACATTCAGGGCAACTCTTCTATCAACGCTTCGCAGTTCCCATTTACAAATATCACTATAATGGACATGAGTTTTTCGATCAGCATTGTCTTTTCGCTTTTGCCCACAGAAAATTGTTGGGAAGGCTAGATACTCAGCGTTGGGATCTTTAAATATGCTTAAGGGTCTTTGTCCCTCGCCAGGAGCAAGCGATAATACTTCGTTTCTATCGATTGTACGCTCATCTAGAAGAGTCATTATTGGAAGCCTGTGATCATCATCATCGATTTCGCTGAATGAATCTGACTCAGAGTCCTCGTCCTCGTGTGAGCTAGTATTTGCGCCCTCATCATTTGCATTTGGCCGATTCCAGGTTTCATTTAGAAACAAATTGGCTTCTTTATACATTTCACTAGTGTCTATAAGCATTTTCAAAGCAGTCATTACTGCAACAGGCCTAACGTTCTCTGTTTCGACCGCGTGTTTAAATTCTTTCATTCTCTTGAGTTTAACTGGGATTGTTTCAGACTCAGTTTGCATTCTTGGTAATGCACGAATAGTGGGTTCAATATTGGCTGGTACATTCACAACCGATCCCTTTAAAGAAAATTGTCCGCCGCTATTCAATGCTCTGATCTGCATGAATGGAATTCGCAATGAAATTAGACGCTCTTCGAGATTACTGAGATTTAACTCAGGCGTTTGATCGGGAATCCCATTCCATTTATAACTGAGAGTTTCGGAATTTTCTCGTTTTTAATATTGGAAATGCATGTGTTGCATATCCACTCAATATCATCGACCGATATATAGCCTGTAAGTGTTTGCTGAAGCATATTCCGGTCAAGTGAGCCCCAGTTATATAGATTTGAAACCGGTTTTACCGATTGCTTGAACCAAAGTTGATGACAGCAAGAGCAAACATATGAACATGAACCCGAAAGAGCATTTTCAAATTTACTGGCTGCATCCGAAAACGTGTCACTAGTTCGACGCTTTTTCTTTCGTTCATTCTCCCGTTCTACGTATTGTTTACGTTTGCGAAGACATTTCATTGTTTCAGCAGCCATTTTGTTGTGCCTAAGTTTTCCGTCATTGGAACTGAGTAATTTGTTCATTCCTTTTGCTGCGGTTGAGCGATTTTTGATTTTCCCTTCTAGTGTGCTTCGTATTCGTTTCATTCCGATTGTTGCCATTTTTCTATTTTTAGTTTTTCCTTCATATGAGTTGCGAAAATTCTTCATTTCAGCATGTGACTGCTTTCTATGTTTTTGCTTTCCTTCGCTTGTGCTACGTATCTTTCTCTTTCTTTGTTTTTCAAGATTATTTTCATGGGATTTGAATAAATCACATTTACGCTTCTTTTGCATATATTCTTTCATATACTGTCTTCTCTTGATTGATGAGGTTAAGTCGTGTTCTTCTGTGCGTTTTCTTTTCCTTTCTTTGTGAGCTTCATCACGTTTAAATTGGTCAGCAAAATACGTCTGTAAAGCTTCAGTAGGTTGCTTTGGAATTCCAATTTGATGCAGTGCATTACTCGTACCGTTACATGACACTGATTGATCGCAAGGAGGTTCGTTCGATAGAGAACTGTGTTCAGATTTAGGACTGAGCTGATGTAATGCTTTTAAAGGTTCAGTTTCGTTTTTTTTCTGAAATGTTAACAGGCACCAATTCAAACTGCTCGTTAGCTGAAAATTGAAGTGATTGCGTGTAAAGCGAGCATATAAACTGATTGGCAATGCGAACATGTTTGCAACTCTTCAATACTGCATTTCCTTCAGGATGCAAAAAGCCATTTTCATCTCTCGAATGAGGATCGAACACATAAACAATCGAGTCATGTTTGGCTAAGGCAATGGTCAGTCCACCACAAACAAAACGACATGAATCAAACCTATCAAACGTTTGCTCAAGGGCATCAGAGAGGCTTGTCATCACGCTGTCATTAGCAGATTTGGATCCTAATGTACCCACTTTGATTGCGTCGTCTGGCATAAAGCATGTAAAAACATGGTTATCAATAGTTGAACGCTGTGGTAATTCACTTGCTAAGAGCATTTTTGGATACATTTTTTTATCAAAACAATGTGTGATAAATTGTTCGTTTCCGGAAATGACACACGAATCAATATCATTTCCATTCCATGATTTTGGAGGTTTTCCCATCATATATAGCAAGGCATAAAATGAGATAAAGATGCATTGCACACCTGGATAATCAAATATGGTGCTGCCTTGATGGATACTTCCAGAAACATTCATTATTTGGACATCTCCACATCCGTTCTTATTCGTTTGCGCAGCATTGCATTCGCTTTGTTTACACTCGGCTTTATTTTTCTCTCTCTGCTTTGCAGCTCTACCCTTTTTACCCTTGCGAGGCATTTCGTTCGTTCAATCAGTTCGTTAAATAACGATTCGTTGTGGTTAGATGTATAGTTGTAGTTGTAATGTTTTTGTCACGCATTTAGGTTCGTTCAATACTCCACAGGACGTGACGCGCAAGTGGAGGTTGCAGTTCGCAAATAAAGATCGCTTTATCATCTACATGAACTGACAAAATGTGGAATCACCTCGCTTTCGGACGATAAAACCGAGGTCCAGTTTTATCGAACACCCCCTTTTCGAAAGCCCTTTCACGTCAAAACAAAGAGCTTTCAAGTCGGGTCGGACTTTTTTTTCAATTTTGAAGTTTAATTTGGTTTGGAAAACAAACGTTTATCGCCTATCAGCAACTTCTGCAATCGCTTGCCCTTGGCACAGTTGGTGATGCCGGAATGCTGATCAGTAAATAGTCTCAATCAATGTCAACCTTATACGATGAAGAACCGTGATAACTCAGTTACATCACTGATAGCAACGCAGATTGTACTTTGATTGTTAGCGATTGCAAAAATGCGAGCAGCATTCGCTCAGTTTATTCAAATCCAATATCCGATTATTGCGAGATAACACGATGCACAAATGGAGTATGAAGTATCCTAAAAAGGACTGCAATCTCTTCTTAACGGAAGAAATCTCTTCAAACACCACAGCGAATCTCTCTGGACACCGTGTTTGTCGTTCGGATGCAGTTACGAGATATCATTCGTCAGATGAAAACCTGGAAATAAAAGCATAAAACTTTGTAAAAACAGTTTGAACATAGTTTAGGTAGGCTGTTTCCTGAGCCATTTAAGACGCCTTGTATGGCTTGTTGAAACAGCCTTGTACGCTTTCCTTACTGTGCTGTTTTCTATTTAAAGTTCTACTTTAAATTCTGTTTTATATATTAACTGTTACTTAATTTGAAAAAAAAAACTAAAAGGGACATGGGTTGTAACAACATCACTATATTCGCTCACTAAATTTTCCATTGCGGTTCGATCATTTTGCACGTCCGCTGGTTAATACCCATATTTAAAAAGTTAAGTGGCCCTAATCCCGTCCCGTTGCGAACATACAAAATTATTGAACCAGGAAAGGGACCAAAAAAAAACAAACATAAGATATAAGAAACAAGAAACATTTAAAATATGCACAGCAAGGAAAGCGTTAAATAACTCCGAAGCTGCTTGCCGCTTGCCAGGATTCATTCACAAAGTTGCTTCTCACCAAGGCTCTGAAAGAGAACAATCCAAAATTAGCGTTGAAATAAGATGCTTAATATTTATGACGACATAGTTGGTCTGTTAAATTCGAATGATTCACCTCAAAATACATACTTAGCAAAACATATATATAACAATTATTTTGGAAAAAAATAAGCTTATAATTAATTATCAAATGCAGTCCAAGTTAAGTTGATTTTAAGACAAACATCGGTATAAGACGTAAAACGTTTTAACAAAATTGCTAACTGTGCAAGTTTTTTTTTTAAAAAAATGTATGTTAGTCATAGTAAAGGCCAAAAGGATAGGGAGTACTTACAAAAGACGGAGACAAACCTTTCACTTGAGAAAGCAATGATCTGTAAAATATATAAATATATGTCACTATAGAATATATGACAAAAAGTCTACAGATAAATCAGATAGGTTGGATCAATTTAAAACTTCTTATTCCATTATAAGCTACTATTAGAAAACCGTACTAAAAGTTATTGTACCATGTACGTTTGATATCATATATTGTATAATGTTATAATGTATAATCAAATAATCTTAATTGAACATTCTGAAAAAACGTTCAACATTCTAATACTTCCGGAATTGCAATGCTGAAGCAACATTCATCATACCCGTTACCAAAAGGCAAGACAACCCAACATATATTTACACAGTCGAAAAATAATGATAGCATTTCAACGGCGACAGTTTCACCCAGTTAGACCCTTCAATATCCCCTATTATCACCCACTTTGACCGAGCGTCAACACAATGCAACATCGATTTCCATTATATATTTTAGGCAATATAATTGCTTATATAAGCACAATCGCTTACATAAGCACACCGCGAATGAAGGACCTCCCAGGGATCCCTAAAAAAAAATTTGAGCAAAATCGGTAAAGAACTCTTAAGAGAAGAAGCAAATTGTTTACAGACCAACTAACTAAACAACGAACAAGACTGTCCAAGGACAGTGTGCCACACCTTGCACAGCTTTATTTTTACCCATAGGGTCTTGGATTAAGTGAAATGTTTAAACTCGGGAAATTTAAACAGTCAGAAAAATCAAATGATGTTTGTAAGGTTAGTATGATTTCAGATAATCGAACTTAGGACACAGATTTTCTGATCGCCATGTATTACAGTGATAAGACAGGAGCATTCTTGGAAACAGATGAAAAAAAAATACCTTTGCCTGCGTTTAACGGATACATTAGGAAACTGATCTATCAGATGGCAAAGAATAGGTGGGTAATAATATTTTCATTTTTTTATGGATAAATTAATTCTAGTTTGGTTAGTCGACCCTAACCAAACTAAAATTATGACTGAGGTTGGGAGGAGACTTTAGCGATAGTGCCCCTAAATTATGGAACAATCTCCCAGCCTCGCTGCGATCGTGTCCAGATATAATCAGTCTCAAACCCAAAACTTATTTTTCTCATTTTAAGAAAAATCCAGCCCTCGAAATATGCAGCATATACTTAAATTGAAATCACTTCTATTTAAGTAAGTTGTTTTCGCATAATTATTTCCTATATTAGGTAGTATCTTTGTCTCATTTAAGGTATAATCATTTTAGTAACTTATATTTTGTATCGGTATTACATATCCTATAACTAGTGTAAAGCGCAATGCACATGTGAATGATATAGCGTGATATCACAAAAAAAAAATGATTATGTATATGTGTTTATCATTTGCCTTGCAATGTATCTATAGTATAATATTATAAACTGACCATTTCAGTATATTCAATATTCAATATACACCCATTCTGTTAAAATATATAACTGTTAAATATGGCATAGATTTCATTATTTGAATATAATGGTGTGTAAAATATGTAAAGTGCTTCGGGGACAATTTGATTATGACGTCATAATCACGTGATCCCCGTATAAGCGACACCGAGTGCAATATAAGCTATTTAAATAGTAAAATGTAAGCAGTCATAACTTTGCTTATATAAGCAAAAACGCAATGAGAAGCACAACTAGAATACCTTAGACCCTCAAGAATATTTATACCAAGTTTCATTAAAATCGGTTCAAAACTCGCTGAGGAGTAGGCCGACAAAGAAAAGTTAACGAACTAAACAAATAAACAAATAAATAACTATATATATCAATAACGGCAAAGTGGTGGTACAATCCACGTCTTGCAGAGCAAGCCGTGGCTAAAAAGTGATCGCACAAACCACGGCTTGTGGTAGCAAGCCGTGGCTAAAAAAAAACAGTTCGCATTAAAACACTGCATTGTTTTGCCTAATTGTAACCGCGCATTTAGGCTTTATTATCTGCAATCTTTTCGTTTACGAAAATATGCAGATATTGCAATCAACCGATAAAATTCAATTTGTTCCCGTGTATCGATTTTCTATATATTACAAATCATAACACACACTTATATATAAACATTAATATAAAAGAGCTATCGAACGTAGAACATATGATATTTTGATAACGATTTTATAAATGATATAGAAGCTATTTAACTTTTAAGACACCCACCCCTAAATTTAAATGACATTTTCAGGGGTGGAATTTAACGGTAGCCCGGTAGCCCGAGGCTACTGGATTTTGCTTCGGGCTACTGGATTTCAAAAAGTGGTAGCCCGGCGGGCTACTAGATTTCAAGCAAGTTTATATACTCAAAATATAATTAATATATAATAATTTCGTTAAAGTTATTATTTGATATATTGTAATGATTTTCCAAAATTTTCGCTCACGCCTACGGCGCTAGCACATTGAAACTACAAGGTGATGATCCAAAACACTATGCTAGTTTGGTTTCACATGTACGTATATGTAAAAGCCAGTGTCAATTTTGGTTGACATCCTTGCGTAGAGCATAAAAATGTGTGGGTGGTTATTTTTTTTATGTAATGCGCCAAGCTAGTCGGGGTGACAGCGTCAGGATATATCCAGGCATTTCGAAATCCGTTTTCGAATCAGGGAACATTTTATCGGGAATCAAGGATTGTTGTTTCATTTGATGTATTAATTGTTACTTTTATTTTTCCCCTTGAAACATTGCTCGCGCTTACGGTATTCGCATTTTGTAAAAATTTCCTTATATTTTAGCTCGCGCCTTCGGCGCTCGGATACTGACTTACGTATGTAATGGTTTGAAATATAAAGTACTAGTTTCGTGTAGGCAAGTATCGATTTTGGTTAAGAGAGAACAAACCAGGGAAAAATATTGAAACAAGGGGATATTGAAACAAGCTGGACTTGCCCTTCATTCGGGATTAGTTACCAGTGAACACTTGTCACAAAAATGTACGACACATCTTGAATTTCGTTGAAAGAGTACTAAGAATTCCTTAAAGTTTCTATGTTATAATTTGTTACGTGGCTCGTGCACCATTTATTCAAAACACATGATTTGAAACTTTTAGTTTGAAGACATGATTTGGAACTGGGCTGCTCGTGGCTACATAAAACTCTATCTATATTTTTGACTTCGCACGTGTTGTGAACAATTTGACCATGCGTATTTAAAATAATACATGGGTAAAGTAAACCATGGAAAATCGAGGAAAAATAAGGGAATCTGACTACGCTTGTCACCTTAAAATTTTCGGGCTACTGGATTTCCCGTCAGGCTACTGGATTTTGCAACCTGGTAGCCCGGCGGGCTACTGGCCAAAAAAGTTAATTTCCACCCCTGCATTTTTCCTCGCCTTGCTGAAACCTTTGAACGGGATCTGTGGCCCCTAATTGGCTCATTTACAGGGGTGTGTCACTTAAACTGCACACGTCATTGACGTCATCAATCAAGGCTCGCTATATAAAAGCACTGTGACACATAATCGATACTCATCGTGCCCAGTACCTCACTTCGCGTTGAAGCCAATTATTGTAATTTTATGTTTTAATTAAATATGACATCTTGTTTTAATTAAATATGACATCTATG
>LQRL01168449.1:7435-24908 GCA_001703475.1 Hydroides elegans | reverse complement strand
ACAAATAGGTATAAGATGATTTAATATCATGACAAAATGGTAGCTGCTTATCATCTAGTGCTCTTATAACTCTCTAATATAGGTTCTTATAGACAAAAAAACATACTCAGCTATGTCATATCTGCTCTCAACCTCTGTCATGGGATGTAAAATACACTTCTTTGTAGCTTTTTGCCCTCCTAGGATGCTCTGGCTTGACTATTTGATACCAAATAACTACATCTATGTATCAGGTGATAAAATATTATGACAAAATGGTACCTTGTAATCATCTAGTGCTCTTTCAATCCTCTAATACAGGTTCTTATAGACAAAAATATACTCAACCATGTCATATTTGCTCTCTACTTCTGTCATAGGATGTTAAACACGCTTCTTTGTACCTTGTTTGCCCTCCTGGGATACTCTAGCTTGCAAATTTGATACCATATTATTGCAAGAGATATAAGATGATTTAATATAATGACAAAAGGGTATATGGATATCATCTAGTGCTCTTACAGCCCTCTAATACAGGTTCTAATAGACAAACATATAGTCGACCATGTCATATTTGCTCTCTTCTTACACCATATGATGTTAAAAACGCTTCTTCGTATCTTTTTTGCCCTCCTGGGATTCTTTAGCTTGCATATTTGATACCATATAACTACAGATAGATATAAGATGACTTAATATCATGACAAAAGGGCATCTGGTCATCATCTAGTGCTCTTACATCCCTCGAATTCAGGTTTTATAAAGTAAAATATGCACTACCATGTCATATATGCTCTCAACTTCTGTCATAGGATATTAAACACGCTTCTTGCTTTCCTCTAGGTTGATCTGGCTTTAATATTTGTAACAAAATCACCATCAATATGTATGAGGTGATTTGATATCATGGCAAAAGGGTATCTTTTTAACATCTAGTGCTCTTACATCCCTCAAATACAGGTTTTATAAACCAAAATATGCACAAACATGTCACATATGCTCTCAACCTCTGTCATAGGATGTTAGACATGCTTCTTTGAATCTTCTTTGCCCTTCTAGGTTGCTCTGGCTTCAATATTTAATACCAAATCATTACAGATATGTATAATTTGATTCAATATCATGACAAAAGGGTATCTTTTTAATATCTAGTGTTCTTACAGCCCTCCATAACAGGCTGTTATAAACTAAAATATACACAACTATGTCAAATTTGCTCTCATCCCTTGTAATAGGTTGTTAAACATGCTTCTTCGTGTCCTCTTTGCCCTCCTAGGATGCTCTGACTTCAATATTTGATACAAAATCAATGCAAATATGTATGAGGTGGTACGATATCATGACAAAAGGGTATATGTTTAGCATATATTGTTCTTACCACCCTCCGATACCGGTTGCTATATCCCAACATACATACAACCATGTCATATTTTTTCTCATCTTATGTTATAGGATGTTAACCACACTTTTTTGTACCTTCTTTGTCCTCCCATGATGATCTGGCTTCAATATTTGTTACAAAATCACTACACATATGTATTGGATGATTCAATATCATGACAAAATAAGCTAATGGAAATGATGTCTAACGATTATTAAACACTTTCTATCTCCAACTTCTATTCTATTATGTAATATATATATGATGTTAGGCAAATTGACATGTGACGTTGGTTTTGGTCTGGTTTACCTAGTACAGAGCATCATGTCTCTGCTGCATATGTCTCGTCCTCAGTGATGAAGCGGACGTCTTTGACTGTTTCAGCACTTTGATCATCATACAATCTCTTTCCGACGTGCCCGTGGGGTTGCGCCAACTCCATGCAAGACATGTCAGCTACTTGGCTCCCATCGGCTTTCGGATCTTCTTAGCCATAATCAACTAGATACCTTTTCCGCCACGTCGCTCATTTCATTTATAGCCTTGTTTTTCTTCTTTTCCGGTTAACCCGATTTGTCGTAGAATAGTTGATGTTCCTACGAACCCGCGACATCCTACTTCCACAGGATAGCACCACACAGACCATCCTTTATCTCTACAATCATCACATAGCTCGCTGTATTTCAGTTTCTTTCGTTCGTATGCTTCATCGATTCTCGATTCCCACGGAACTGTAAGCTCCATTATGATCAATAGCTTATTTGTGGAAGAGAATAATATCATATCTATATCATGTAAGCCGTCGCTGAGTGAGCGCTGTTCTGCAGGAGGAGAGAATGTGCTCCAAATGACCGGGCCTACTACAGAGTCCGCATTCATTGCAATCACTCTTCCCCCACCTCATGAGATTTGTAGGTGTCGGTCAAAGGTCATAAGTCGAGCGGATGGTGAACTGGAGTCGATTTGGTTCCATCTTCCAGACCGTGTTAAAGGGGATCTTTCCGGTAACCGCACTCTCCCATTTCTACTGCTCTGGCCATTCGTTCCTCATCCTCTACACTTCGTAGCTCATTAGTTATCATCTTTCTTCGTTCTTTATTGTTTGCGGTGTCCCACCTATTGCTTGACACGGCTTCACCGAAGCCGAGTCCTTGTCGACGTATGCACACCTTACCGACAATATCTTGATGTTTAAGGCGGGACGCTGCCTCATTGACCGCATTTTGCACTGCCCATTCTCTGCCAGTTGGCAGTCTCACGCCGGCTTTGCGAACACATTCGTCTGTTGAGGTTTGGATAGTAATTGCCATTCGAGCTTTACTTTGCATTGCTTACTTTGAATTCCTCTGAAAAGGCAGTAAACATTAGTTTCAGCTTTGTTTCTCTTCCCTATATAGGCCTATGTTTATGAAGGAAGGCGGAATACCCAGCCATTTCCGCAAGCTGCTACTTATTTTGCTTTCCATTTTTTTGACTGCCGTCATGGGGACATCATACATCATCAGTGGCCAAAGCATTCTAGGTAAAACTCCGTGCTAGTAACACCATGCTTTGAACTTTCCTGGTATCTCGCTCTTATTTATCCTTTTCAGCCAATGCTCCAACTGCTCACCTATGTTCTTTACATTTGTGGTGTCTTTGAGGCTTTTGTCAAATAGCTTGCCTAGGCATTTGATCGATTGATCTTTCACGTTTGGTATTGCCTCGCCTGCGATTATAAACTTAAACCTTCGCTTGGTTTTCCATTCTTAAGTACGACACTTCGTGACTATTTGGCATTTAACTTCATCCTTGCCCACTTAATCAGCTTCTCTAGTGCGCCTAAAATCCACCTTGTTTGGACTGTGTGGGTGGTTGCTATGGTGAGGTCGACCATAAACGCCTTTGCCGGTGTCTGTCTCACACCTGGCTTCATCACTGGACATTTAGACTCTTTGTCTGCGAACAAACAATCAAATTGATTGCGCTAGAGAACAGTATGACTGATATAGTGTCACCTGTGATTATGCCTTTCCCTTGTCGTTACCACTTCGTCTTGCCTTTATTCTAGGTAAACCGTATGAAGAACT
Organism: Hydroides elegans; assembly: GCA_001703475.1. Lineage (NCBI taxonomy): Eukaryota > Metazoa > Annelida > Polychaeta > Sabellida > Serpulidae > Hydroides > Hydroides elegans. The sequence continues at coordinate 21,479 of LQRL01168449.1, read as the reverse complement.
TGCCATAGTATTGCTTTATGATATTCTTCACCTTCTCCGGTACGTGGTATCGTCTCGGCGTTTCTTCTACTATTATGTGGGCCATTGAGCCGTATGCATTTGCGAGGTCTAGCCAGACTACTGACAGGTCACCTTTGTTTTCTCGTGCTTCCCTGATTAACCGCGTCAGAACGCCGGTGTGCTCGATGCATCCTGAGACTCCAGGTGCACCCCCTTTCTGCACACTTGTTTCGAGGTATCGGTTGGGTAACATGTAGTTCGTTAGTCGTTTTGATACGACGGAGAAGAATATCTCTTGCATTCAACACTTATAAGTGATATTATGCGGAACTGTTTCATGTATGTTGAATGTTCCTCTTCGGCACAAAACACCCTTCCGCCCTCTGCCAGCATTCAGGGATCACCTCTTTCTTCAATACAGTGTTCAGTAGCTTCCATAACCGTTTCAGCAGTTTTGGGCACTTTTTGTAAACCTTATACGATGTACCACTGTAGCCTGGTCCCGACCGTGCTCTAGCTTTCTTTACCGCTTCTCGCACTTCTTCCATTTGTATCTCGTTGGTTTTTCACTGTATAGTAGGTTCACTTGGAGATATTAGGGTACTGCATTCGTCAAGTTCGGTATGTGAATCTTCGTCGTTATGGGCGTCTGCTAGGTGTTGTTTCACGTCCATTATCTCACTTTCGAGCTGTCCTCCTTTCGGGTTGCCTTATAGCTTTTTGACATAGTTGTATGTATGAATTGGTTGTATGAATTGGGATCGTGCTTTAGCCCTTCTTCACATCTTTTGTCTATTTATCTCCGCTATTCTCAAGCTATGGAGCTGTTTTCTTAGATCATTTCGTATCGCTTTCAGCCCTTTGTTTTCGTGTTCTGCACATTCCTTCCACTGCTTTCTAACTGACTTCAGCTCGCGCCTGATGTTGCAGATCTGTGCTTCACGTCTGTTAATTGATGGTGCTCTTTGAGCTTTTGCTTTTATTTCTTTCGTACCAAATGTCTCTCTTCCAACCGTAGAGATGATGTAGTGAACGATTTGGCTTTCCGGCTAATCGTACCTGCGAGTGATGTATCTAATACACTTTCAGTTGTTTCTTTAAACGCTTTCTATGCGCTGTCATCATTCAAACGTGGCCGTTTCACTTTTAGCCTAGTTGGTACATCCACTAGGATATTGCCTTCTGCAGCCGTACCTGATGCGTTGAAATTCTCAGCTCTGTGGTGTTCTTCCTGGCTGTGAATCTCCTCCGTCTGACCAGAGAGAATCTCTGCGCGCTGCAACAGGTTTGCCCTTGGCTCGCATCCCATCTTAGTTTGGTGAATTTTGAGACCTTCTGCGTCTTAACATTCTTTTCTGCAGCTGTTACACCTTGGTGATTCCAGACTCCGATTGCTCGTTAGTCCGGATGTAATCGCGTTTCGTCGGGTATCCGTCCTTTTAGTCCTCTCATCCCCCTTTCGGGCGACCTCGGGGGTATTTTTCTCTTATGTTGTCCTGAGCGTTGCTGTGGTTTCCCTTCACAATGGACGTACGCCGAGCTGCTAACACGGCGCACCTAGGGTTGGTGTCTTTCCACGCCGTCAGCTGTCTATCCAAGCTGTCACCAGTCTTTCCCGGTCGTCACTGGTCTCACCAGTCGATCTCAAGTTTAACTAATACAGAACATAATTCCTCAGCTGCACATGTCTCGTCCTCAGTGATGAGGCGGACGTCTTTGACTGTTTCGGCACTTTGATCATCATACAATCTCTTTCCGCCGTGCCCGTGGGGTTGCACCAACCCCACGCAAGACATGTCAGCTACTTGGCTCCCATCGGCTTTCGGATCTTCTTAGCCATAACCAACTAGATGCATATCAGGGCGCGTACATGAGCAAACCAAGACGAATCGGAATTATGTCTGATGATTATAAGTCACATTCAGTCTCTAGCTTCTTTATAATTATGTTCAATATGCGATTTTAATGTGGGTTTGGGCTTGGATGGAGTTTTTTAGGAGTTACCCCTAAAAAAGTGTACAAAACATTGTTTTATTGGCTAAAAAATTCGGTTACAGGACGGAAAATGCGCTAATATAATGCCAAACCTTTGTCAAAATGCATGCAATAGCAGCAATCAATGAAATATCAGTTTTAGACATGTTCTCTCAACATATTATATTATTTTATCATCTGCATACAATTACATTTTTTGTCTAACAGCCATTTTCACTTTATGCTACATATAAAATAGAAAACAGGTCCCAGAATACTACCTTGTGGTACCAACATCCTATTAAGATATGACTTGAGCCTTCACTATTCATTATAGTTTATAAACGACCATTGAGAGAGGAAATGAATTGTCATTTTTTCTTAAATAATGATATTGCCACCTTGATTATTGTCCTTTTGTTATGTGTTTTTACCATTAAACAGGTTGAGAATATCCTTTAATACTAGGACTAATTGTTTTGCACCATGTTTAAGAAACTTTGTATATATTTAGTCTAGATCTGTTGAGTTTTGAGGGTTGACACTATATTATTCTCGAAAGATATCATCAGTCATCGACAGGCCTCAGTTTGAACTCTCCAGGTGCAATACCTTTAGATTAATAATGTTTTCTGAAAAGCTGAAACAAAACAAACCAGATGATAGAGGTTTTTTGAAGTAATATTTGTGAAGAACATATATAGAACTTGTAAAGAACATTTGTAAAGAACATATGTCATGAGCATTAAAGCATAGTTTATTACTTAATCAATATTATTGTATTCGTTTTGTTTACGTTTCTTTCATTTTCATAACCAAGAGTTTCAAGATGTTGCGATAGTGTTTTAGATTAATCCATATTGCTCCAAAAACTTGAATTTGCTTCTTTGATATCACGGGGAATAATATTTCTGAGTGTATTGTGCAAATTGTTGAAACTGCTGTTAGTACTTGTTAATTGAGAGTATCTCGGTGCGTTGTTTGATTCTCACTGTTTTTTTCAGGTGCATTTCTGTCTAAGATAGTCATGGATATATCCTTGAATTTTGTCCAAGCGCTGTTCCAACAATTTGATAGTAAAACTGGTAACCAGTCAGCGACTCCTAGCACATTCACATAGCTGGTAAAGGTGTCGTTTTTAAAGATCGAAAAGCTACAGTTGTATGTAATATAATTATTGGTTTTAATAGTTTAACGTGCATTAAACGGCAAAAAGACGTTTGATAAATTATTCGTTGAGATATGTTCAAAAAATCTTTATGCACAATATTATTATTTGTTGATTTATCATAATAAGGATCAGATACATACGAAGGACAACTCATTTTATATATAGCATTTGTTATATCAAGATGTTAAGATATTTGATGTTTCAAAATGTTTGGAATCTAATAAAAAAACTGCGTTAAATTATTTATAAATTCTTTAAAAGATCATTTTCCTTATTGGTTTAGTGTTTAATTCCTGTCCGATACCTCTTTTTATTCTGCTGCATAAAACTTAAAAATTGCGGTTGTCCGCGAATTATAGTTTTGTGTACTTTGTCAGATACTCTGCTTCCTTCACGATAGTTCGACCTTGACCTCGTGACATTTTTACAACCGGACACGTTTTTGTCAAATTATAAATTGTTTATTTATCTATTGATATATGGTTTGTGTAGGATCAGATTTCATGGGAGATGCATGTGTAGGTAAAACTTAAAGTGTGTATTGAGTTTTTAATCTGACAGCTGGTCTTTTTAATTCTGTGTGAAATGTTTTGTGATCACGATGCCGGCCGGCATTTGATCTTCTTTGATCACCCGACTGAATATTTTTGGTCTTGTTTTTTAAGCCCCAATCCCAAACAAATTCTGTCATAGCTTTTTTGAAATTCATGCAAAAGCGACATACTGTCATTATTACGAAAGTGCTCGACCATCAATCAAAAGAAATCCATTTATTGTTTTCATACTTCAAATCCTTATCCCTGTATTGATAGTCAGATACTATATAGGTTGAATAAACCTTTGCTTTTCTGGAGGCGATGCCAGTTCCACGTCCCACAAATATTAATATTTCAAACTAGAATGTCGCTCGTGCATGTAGAGATTATGATATTTGCAGCATTGTAACAGGGTGTAGCATAAGGGTCGAAACCCTAGGTAATTTTGAGGATAAAATCAAGAATACAGAGGCAGAATTGAGGTACCCTCGAAAAATTACCGAGGCACAAATCGATTTTATCGAGGCATACTTTAGGTACCTTTGACAAATTTTCGAGGCAAATTTCAGGAACCCTCGATAAATTACCGAGGCAGAATTCTGGGTTATGCTACACCCTGTTGTAAGACCCTTTACCAATACATACCAATACTCACTAACATTTAAGGAGAACAAACATCAAACACCAAAATGAAAATATAAGTGTTATTATTTGTTACTTCTTATTGAAACTGTAATGAAAGCTGGATGCAATTATCTCAATTAGGAAGATATCGCAAAAAAAAATTAAAATAACACTTATATTTTATTTTGTATGGTCATAATTAAAATATTGATTTAATAATTTTCTTTTTTACAGCAGTTCATTCAAGGTACGTAAAACATTTCAGGAAAGCATATTATTTTTTTATGCCCAAACCCAAAAGGTTGGGGGTCTATAGGTTTGGGGTGTCCGTCTGTCTGTCCGTCTGTCCGTCACACTGTTTTGAACAGGCCAGAACTTCTGAACGGAAGGTGATAGAGACTTGTTTATTGGTTCAAATGAAAGGTCTTGGTTTGTAAATGTGCCTTTTGACCATTTCGGTCAAAACACCAGACTGGAAGCTGTCAAATTGGCCAAAATAGCAAAAAATATCGTTTTTTTTTAAGACTTGAGCTTGTACGGGCTAGAACCTTTGAACGAAATGTTAAACAGACTTGATTATAGGATCAAAATGAAGGTCTTGGTCTGTAGATATGTCTTTTGATCATTTCGATCAAAAACACCCGACCGGAACTTGTCAAATTGCCAAAATATAGCGGTTTTCATAGAAAATATATTTGAAATCTAAAACAAATCATACCCTTTCGAGTTTGGGAGCGGTTGGGGCCTGCGCGTGTTTCACAAATACTTCCTTTGTTCTAAAGAACCTTTCTCTAAAAACCTTTTATTTAATTAAAAACTCAATGTACATTCGGATAACTGGGATCTTTAAAAAAACTTTACTTCGATGGTAAAAGGGTCAGTGGATCTGCAGAGGGTACAATTTATTTCAAACAAACATGCGATGACAAAATGCTTTCCTCTTATGACATATTTTGATTTATATAATACATATTTATTGTGCCTAAAAGCGAAATTTGTATAAACATTTCTTTTTGATATTATAAAATACTTGCACGTCTATGTTGTCCTTCGTTCGTTATTTTTTTTCTAAATGGCCTGTCCTTAAAATGCGTTAACTCGCAAAAACCTTTCCTAAGAGTCCGATATGTTTCGGCGAAATGTTTTAAGCTAGCGGTTAATGGCTGGACATTTTACAAAACTATTTCTTGCTTTATGCTTACAGCATAAAGGAAGATGCTATTTGAACTCCCAAATAACTATTGTTAAATATCATGACTTGATTATTAAAATTACGTGCAAGTATGAAAAAAAATATAGCAAAAAAGTTGCTCAAGGTATAGCTACAAGATTTTTTGTGCTTGATAAAATTTATACAATTTTCGCTTGGCCGTATTTAGTGAAACATTATTCGAATTGTATTTAAACAAAATGTTACATACAACGGTCAACACTCAACTCTGTAATATTAATATGAGATGACATTTCAAATTAATATTACATAAGTTGAGGGGTCAATGCCATTGCAATCACCTGAAATACTTATACACACACGAACACAATAAACACACACATTAGTGCACAAATATGATCGTTTCTGACCCCTTCTTTATGTATGAATCCATTATGTGTGATATTTTAAGTTATTAAACAATCAAGTGAGATACCAAGCCGGGAAATATCTACCCTAGTTCCTAAAGTTTTCCGGCTTGGTATCTTATCGGTGAATCGCATTTGAATGCCATTCCATGCTTGTATTTAACTAATAAACATAGTTTTTGTGTGAAAGCCTTCATTTAATATTTGGACGAAATTAATTTACACAAGGTAACACAAAGCGTGAACATTTATAATACAAAGGCGAGTTACATTTTCGAATTTTTGGCTTTAACTCTATGTTTTGTACTGCCTCTTGGTACGCAATTATAGCATACATACGTATGGAATAAACCACAAGATGTTTTTTATCGATATGGCATAGCTCGCTTAAGCATACACGTAAGCATTTATATAGCCTTGATAAAACAATGAATTTTATATCCTAGACGTAATTATAAATTGAACCGTGAACACATTAATATAAATTTAAATGGTTAATTCTATCAATAATATGCTGATGAAGTCCAAAGCTAACCTAGATGATACCGGTTGAATACATGCTAAGTCTATCACAAGTAAGAGTACACAGTTATATACAATAACATTACACTAGTTAGTCATTCATATCCATAGATGACGCAGGGGTGGAAATCACACTCGCCATGGCGAGTGAAAATTTCGATTGGCGAGTGTGAATTTGAAGTCACTAGCCAGCCTGGCGAGTGTAACATCTACCGTTAAAACATAATTTCCAAAAATTGTTGATTAAATCTTAAGGATTTAAATTATTTACTAAAAATATGCAGCTCGCGCCTTCGGCGCTCGCTTATTTTTTTCTTAGAAATAACTTTGTCCACATGCAAGCCTAATTAGGGAGCTCAAGCGGTTCTTCATATTTCAACCTCCAGGCGAGTGTAAATCTTCGCTGGCGAGTGTGAAATTTGACTCACTCGCCATTCCGGCGAGTGTGAAAATTATCTTATTTCCACCCCTGATGACGACTGGTTTTTGCAAGCGATACTTAACAAAATAGGTCCGATAGAATTTGTTTTGTAACATTTGATTAACAGTTCTCGCTGTCGGAAAATAAAATTCAAAACAATATAACAATAATTGTTTGAGTCAGAATTATCAAAGCAAAGGTTTACAGTCATTTCTTTTGTATGTTTCCTAATTTAAAATATCTCGTTACTTTTTAATATCGGATTGTAGTACAACATAATACTACACGCTGAACAACATAGAAAAAAATATATATTTGGGAGTGAAAACAAAGAAAAGTCTTTAAAAGATAAACAATTCATAAGTTTTACTAAACAGTACTCGGTATAAAGAAACGTATAAAATGGCATTTAACAGGTCAAAACAAACTACCAGGTAAACTTTCCTAAACGATTTCACAAAAATATATTGTATATACATAATGGTTCATACCATTTGGAATCTTACGGATAATCTGCAATCATAAGTAAAATACGGAATGTTGGAGAAGATAAATAAATGTGACTACAATTATTATAAATCAAAGAATTTTGAGGAAATGATAAAAACAATTACAACAATAAATGATAACTAACTTCCTTTAAAAGTTAAAACCTACTGCAAATGAAGGCGGAAAATGGTAACCAATATTTATGGGATGCATCTAATGTTAATCAATGATGAAACCAACCAATATATTTATTATGCACCCAGTATGACATACTTCTATAAAAGAAGTTTGATGAAAAACCGTTATAACCGAGACTAGTCCATTTAGAGGTACATAATTTTGTTTTGACTAGTTTTTATCTAGCTGTTAAACAATATAATATAGAACATTGATACACAACGGTTAGATACATGTCCATCTAACTTTATTAAATGAGTGACTTAATCTGTAATAAAATAAACAATGTTTTAAAAAGCCATTTAAATTTCCTGATCCTCGGATAAAAGCTGATTTAATGCTAATTCAATGCAACCGCATTGCGATCGACCTATGGTTTTTGACAAGCCGAATAAGCACAACAGAAAGTGCCTGCGATTTATCCTACAACATGTTGCATTAGCTGTAAGCTTCTCCTTTGATCAATGTATCATGTGACACCGATTCGTTTACATTGAGTTGAAATTGTAATTCCTAACTAGTTGTGCATTCGCAATGCATTCTTTGCCATTTTTGTGGCACCAAATGCTCTTCATTACGGCAGTTACGCATGCTGCTTGAATTCTGATGTATCCATTGCTTCATCGGAACATTTGTTGGAGTAATATTTGATATCTAGGTAGCCAAAAATGCTCCTAATCCTCCTCTTATACCCCATATCATTCTTTGTTCGAAGTGAACATAATCCGTGCATGAAACAGGAAGGTTTACTTGAGCCGGGGGACAGGTGCTGAAAAATGGTAGAAGTCCTCCCTTTTTCACTTCTGCCAGGTCCTCGTCGTGGTGAAACCCTACCGAAATGTCGGAGTTCACTCCGCTTTCCGGCACGTAGGGCATTCCTGTGACCACTCTGAGCAAATCACCAAGGTTCACTTCGGTTTGGTTTTCTGAAAAACATGCATATTTGTTTTCGTTTGCAGAAAATTAGAAATGAGGCCTGAATATTTTTTTTTGTAAGCATCGGGTACTTAACTTTAGAAAAAAATATTTTCAAATAGATTATTGGGTAGTCGACCACGGAGTTCATTTGACAAGATCCAATATTAAGTTTGGGTAATTTTAGTCACACTTTCATTGACTGAAAAGCTTCTTTATACCTGCAAGCTTTGCAATAAAGGTTTTAAACCACTGAAAATGCTGCTCCTCTATAGGATGACGACTCTTGTAGCTTGGGCTATAATGGACGTTCTTTGAGAATACCGCGACGACATCTTTGGCTGTTGGTTCTTTAAGTGAGGTAAACAGTGTTAGCGCCCCTTTGATGTTCTTTGACAGATATCGTAATACTCCAAGTTTTTGCATTTCATGACGAAGCCTGGGAAGGAAACGGAAGAAGCATTTCACAGGGTGGACACATTTTCAATAACCTAGAGCAGTATATGTTCCATGATTTAGCAATCTAACAAGTTTGCAAAGTGCATTAATCAGGTTGAAATTATTGTGCTTAGAATGTTATTCCCTGTATTTGTGATTATGTGTGACGTGTTTAACTTGTGAGTACGTTCAAGCCTTTGTGTTTTGTTTTCATTAAATTCAAATTGAACATGAACTATGCTTTATCGTTAACGGTTTTTCTTTATGAAATAACTTTTTTTTTCGGTAAATCATTTCGGGAATCCATTGACAGAAGACAAAGAAAATGTTAAGCAAATACTTAAAGAGTGATGAGTAGATGCATATGATCGCTTAATAGTAAATGGCCCCATAATTTTATACATATGTCAAAACTTAAGGTACTTACTGGTCATAGGCTGCGGCATGCTGTCCTACTAAGCTATAGTGGAGAAGTTTTCGGGTCAAATCTTGAAGAGAAGCAGCTGTGTTGTCTCGTAGTGGACCGACAAGTCCGTAGCCGGCGACTTGTTTAAGAGCTCGTTCTTTTGTCACTTTTGTCTTCGACCTAGCGGCCTGCAGTAAGTAAGGGAATATTAATACATGTTTCTTCAACTGTTTAACATACTTCTTTTGACAATCAAAGTTTATCAAATAACAGTCTGCATCTCGTTGAATTTAGTTATATCTCAAAGTCGTCTGTAACTAGACTCCAGGAACATAAGATTTCCTCACCTTTGCCAAATTTTCGCGATCATCACTGCTGTATAAATCATCCAGATTCAACCGTTTTGGCTCCGCCAAACCCCGAATGATAGCCCGGGCACACTTTGTGGCAATGAAGTGAGGACGCATTCCACCATGTAAAAGAGCCAGGACAATAATGCGGCCAATAACTGTATACGACCCCTTTCGAAGCTCTGAAAAGATTGTGAAAATGCATTACATTTCTATCTTTTACTGAACACATTTCAAAGGTTGAATAAAAAATGTATAAACAAAAATCTAACTTCAATTATAATTCTCTCGACGCATTTTCGCTATGTTAAATCGATGTCGCTTTTGGTTACCATTATGTTTCTAAAAGCTAGAGTATTGTCCTACTCTTTCAGGAAATGACTTACCATCATAGTTTAGTACCAAATATTTGTTATTTGGCTCTTTCTCATTATATTTCCAAACGGGACGATTCATAACCTCTTCCATCAGTAACGTGATAAGCTCTGTGGTTGGTCCTCCTTGGTCTACTCCACCTTCTCCATTTCCATTCACGTCAACAAACACCACATCAAGTTTGACATGATGATCGAAACTTGGTCGGTCGGTTTCTTCCTTAAACGATTCCCAAAGTCTGTCTCGCTGAACATCAAGGTGAAATGCGGAATCAGGGTTGATACAGGATCGTAAGAGTGTTAGTGTTTCCACCCTTCTGTCTCTAAAATTGTCCGAAAATGGTTTTATAAATATTTTGAAATATTGATATAATTTTTCAACATGAAACGATTGAAAATCAAGAAACGAGATAGTTTTGCTAATTTTAAAAATGCAATTCCTCGCTTAAACTGTTACGAACATAATGATAGCGACAATAACCTAAGTCACAAGCTATATTATCAATAATTCCAGATTAGTTTCTAAGGCTGTATTTGGCTCATTGGTTGATCAACGGTCATTGATCAATAACTTACACCGGCCTTCATGATTCAAACATCATGATTCATTATCTACCACCCCTTCTGAAAATTTTTAGGCGTAAGGTTTGGTCTTGAAAGATACTCATAGAAAATAAAATGGATCAAAATAGTGTAGCTTAAATTTGGTAATGATTAAAACCCACTACTTTTCGCCAAGAATACGAGCAAATAAACACTTTCAGTGCATATCAAAGAGGGTATACTAAAGATACACTTACTCAATTAGTTCTTCTTCGCTAAGTGCAGGATCATTTCTCTGCCTCTGTTAAAGGATGGTATTATTTAAAAAAGATACACATGCAACAAAAAAGTGCCCTTTGCGTGTTGCACATTGAAGTTCCCTGACTTTTGAGCTTGCTCAATGTCCCATCTATTTAATGCTTAATATGTTCCAATGATTGACCAGAATAACCCTTTACAATATATCATTAAGGCTTTGGCAGTTGACATGTATTGAGCTATTCATTAAAATTTAACCGATTATATCAAAGATTATTTATATGATTTTACAATCTCATATGCTTCTGCTATTTAACTAAACGCGGCCAAAAATGAAAGTTACCACTAGGTTTTTTTCATATATATCAATAAAATATCCCATGGCTATCAAATATTTTCATATCTTATTGAGGCTTGGTATCTCTCACATATGTATATATGTGACATCGACACCACTCATGATTAACATATGATATAGTTTCCAGTGTATACACACCAACGACATTTACATAGATATAGCAGAGATATCAAGCTAAATGTGATATAACACTATATTACACCCATGGGATATTTGTTGATGTATATGAACAAATCCTAGCGGTGACTTGTTTTTTTTGGGGGCGTTTAGTTTACTTAAGAATTTAAAAATTCAAATTAACTTTAACTTAATTCATATTTAATCAAAAAAATATTCATTACAAAGTAAATAGTAAGCATACCTCTGCCTCAATGATAGAGTGAAAAAGATCGAGACTGCGTCTGCGACGCGGCGCTGCTTCTGATTCATCTGATGAATGTTGACTTGATGTACTGTGATCACTATCTGGTATAGATACAGAAGGGGACATGGGGGGCGAAGGAGTTGGAGACACAGGGGGTGGAGGTGTTGGAGATCGTGCTCTTTCAACTTCAATTTCCTGAATCGTAACAAAATATAATTGATTGATTTAACAGAAGTTTATAAAAGGATAACAATTTGAATTAAAACTAGTTATGTGACGATAAGTTGACATCGTACATTTATACTTATATACACATACGTGAATGAAAGCTTGATATTCTAATAAAAACTATGATATCTTGTGATGTCCTTTTTATTGCTGAAATATAATGCACGGACAACTTATCTATTCGCTTTGATTTATTAAGCGTAATATAATTACGGTAATATCTTCAGATGGGAAAGCTACTGGTCCGTATTCTTCGAATATTTGCTCTGGCAGCTCTTGCATTTCTTCGATGTTCTGAAAAAAATATCAAGAATAACAATTGAATCAAACCAACTATTTTATGAGTGATTTTGTTATTTGTCATATATTTGTTATATAGGCTTTTAGCTTAATAAACTGTTTACTCATACACAATACATATACTCAATTTAGTTATAAGCCTTTGGCTTGATTTCATTGATTAATTTGGTTATTCGTTTGTTACAAGAAACCTTGTTGTAGGGGATAATGAACTATAATCAACTTGTTATTATATGGTACATTACCTGGTATTGAGGACGTGTCGTTTCGATCAGCTGGCTGTTGTTCTCAGGCCTGATCTGAGTTGATATTGTAGCTTGCCTTTCATCTACAGTGGCGATAGAGTCATTAGCTCTTGTAGATGCATCACTCATGTTCGCGTCTGTGGGATCTGAATTATTTTCTTTCGGTAGCTCCTATTTTAAACCAATATAAAACAAAGGCGTCTGAGATACAGCACACTTGTAAGATAATACATATATTTCTTCTAAATGTAAATGATCGGTCTCATAAAGGAGGATATCAATTTAAATCCTGTGGATATTGTTCCTTTATAGATAAACAGTTGGTAAAATTGTAAAATAGCTAAGTACTTACGAAATCCCTATGATCCCATGACACGCACAGACTTATTCCGTCTTTGAAAACGTCTGAGACAGGAGCGTTGTCACTGAAGGAAGCATCACTAAATTGTCGACACGATATTCTATCCGTTAGTCGAAAGTGATATGACGAACCATCTTGTGATCGAATGAAGGCATACACGTCCTGAAATATATATAAACAATGAACATTATTGTGAGGTCGGCAAATATAAAAACAGTATTCTTCTTAAATATCAAAAAGTAAAAAGAAATAGTTTCATTTAATTGATTTGTCTAATCTAAATCTAAATCTAAATGAACTGCAAAATAGATTTAATTGTAAGACCTGATTGTAATTAAAATTGTCAATTGCCAACCGCAGGCCAACCATCTCATGGTGTTTTTAAACATTTTTTTAATATAACTTTTTCTCTCCACTCTCAAAAATCTAACCTTCAGTGTATCATTTCCAGAGAAAGACTTCTGTCGGATTCCTGATTGGAAATGGAATCGTATACGCAGTAGTTCTCCTTCTTCTCGTTTATTTCGTTCTAGCTGACGATGCGCTTCTCTCCTCATCTATACGGAGCAAAAACCAGAAGTAAATAGGAAAGCCTCAGGAGAAAATATCTATAAACAGTAAGGTTCAAAACATCGCCCATTCTTATTGCTAGTTCAACTTTTACCAAAGCAGATTATTTTCAATAAACAATATATATATTATTTATTGAAATTAATGGAACAACCATCAGGGACAAGGTGGAGGAATAGCGATTGGCAAGACTGCTTTAAATGTTTTGGTTCCTACCAAAATAAAAGATCAAAAATACTGAAGTTGGTTATAATAAATATATGATACAATGCAACTTGATGAATAGAAAAAAATACCTGTTCCAGCTTTAGCTCATACTCTGTCGCTTGGGCCGCCTCTAACTCCTCTTTCCTGCGTTGTTCTGTTTCCCTCTTTTCCTAGAAAAGTAAACCATAGACTTACAACCAATTTAAAACGACATCTGTTAGCAATCATCATGAACACACCATATCGTCATGCATCGATTTGTGATGCCATGGTTGTAACCAAATCAGCTAATCATCTTTATAGTTGTACTTGAATAATGATACAACCGGAATAGTTAACTTCGACTAATTTGAACATAATTTTCGAAATAAATCGATACTAACAATTAAGGATATGGTTCATTCGAACTATGCAATCATGGTCAAATCACACTTTACAAAGTTTGCCTGTGAGAAAATGTCAAAATGATAAATGCCTATTAGAATATAGGGGCTTCCCAGTAGCTAGCACTGTGTCTTACTAACACACATACAGAAGATTTACTTAATTGAAATGATTACAATACTGGGCTATGTTGCTGAGCTTTTGGCTAAACATGTTCCAAATTTGGGAATTAATGAATAAAGATTAATAGT
>LQRL01168444.1:10752-23247 GCA_001703475.1 Hydroides elegans | reverse complement strand
GGGGGGGGTGGTGGGAGGGTGGTGACCCATGGTCTTTATAATGGTTTTATTATTTTTCATCCAGACAATTCAGATTTTAAAAAGTTTTAAGATGAATTCTTTTTGTCGGACAAGTCAGATTTTGCAGATGAAGTACACGTTAAAGACCCTTCAGTTTTATCGAAAAGAGTAACCCGGACAGTTGTAGAGGACCTTCTTTGGTCAAGTGCGATGCTACTCAAATAGGGGGGTGCACTTAAATATACAGCACGGCAGTTACTTTTGCCCTTTTTGTGGCCACTTAGTTGATCCTCACAGTGTGCTCGTTTAATGTGTGGGAATTGCAATTGAGCATGCAGGGGCAGATCATCCACCATAAGAACCAATGTATAAGGGGTAAAATTAAACTTAATATTTCGAATTGATGCCTGCGATAAAAAATCTTCATTTTCTCAGAAAATCTTGAACACCTATTATATTTCAATATATCTAAATTTAATACGGGTATGTTTTATACTTTTCTTACAAATAATTTTTCAATATGCTCCAAAAATACACTTTTTGCTCACATTCTGCATTGAAATGAGGCGGGTACCATTGATAAACATGCTATCATTATAGTGTGGCAAATCTACTTTTATTCTATAAATAAGTCATAGTAATTCAATGATATACAATCGAAATAAATCAAATATTTGTTTCATGATTTTCATATTGCTAATATTAGTTACCAATATTTTCATAATACCTTTAGCTAACATTTAGTTATTTTAAATTTATCATATTTTATATATTAATCGAGGCTTACAATGATAATCAGGCTTTGTTCAAAATATACAAAATATATTTTGAAATCTAATATATTTAAGCGGCATCAAATTACATAGGTTGACTAGATCAAAGTTAAAAGACAGTATTTGAAGAATGTACATGTACGTTGTTTCAAATGCCAAGGATTAACAACATCAAAGCTAACATACATTATTTGAAGATATGACTCAAGGTAAAGCCGACGGATTAAGCCTTATGGTTCAGTGCGTCGTATTTCATAAATTGATCCGATTTTATGTCTTTGTAAAGCTTATGTATAAATTTCTAAAAACTTATTGTATAAAATATGATAAATGTAGTATCATGAGATAAATTACTATAATAACTGTTTTAACGAATTTTAAAAATCGTATTTGTTTTCCGTTTTTATTGTAATGCTAAATTTGAATATGTTTTGTTAATAATTGTTATGGATTTATGAATTACAATTACGCAACAGAGTACATTTATATCATATCATTTTATCCTACTGTATAAATTATATACATGTAGCACAACTATTGCATAAAATCAATGTTTAACAGTGATATACTTATAAAATAATGGTATACCCGGGAATTTCAAATGGCGATTTTAGAAAAGTGGTAAAACATACCCACATGCGATGCCTTTTAAAACTTTGTAGACATATTGAAATAATACTAATGCTATTTTAATGAAATTATATCGCAGGCATCACTTTTTAATTTGAGCTTAAACAATAAAATTATTCAAAAAATAGTGCAAATTCTTTAGTTGATGCTACTATTATGCGGCGGGGTTTGTTTGCACAAGGATCATTAATCATGCACTCCTAGGATACGTAGAATTATGGCATTTATTTAAAACAACTAAGTGGCCACTGAGTAACTGCTGTGACAGAAACAAAAACAAACAGAAACAAAAGGCTCCGATAACTGACAATAGCATGAAAAGTCCAAATTTAGTCACATGACACACTGTTTTGATTAACAATTACTCATTATTATTTTGTTTTTAAATGGCTGCTTTGTTGGATTTTTTGTTATATTATGATCTAAAAATGATTATTTAAAACTATGGAATTACCAGTCGAGTGAACTAAAGGTTCCGGACGCAGACGCATACGCCACCCCGTATTGACCCGCGTTGGCACCAGATGCATAGTGACACAGCAGATCGCTCCTTCCGTCCCCGTTAAAGTCTCCCGTGTACAGCTCGCCGTCCGAATTGCAGAGCGAAAGCTGCGCATCCCAGTCGGTCCAAGCAAAGCCGTATGAACTTGGATTTCCGTAATCGATCCAGGTTGTGCCTTGTGGAAACGAGCCACTAGTTCTGTGAAACAGGAGATTTGAGCTGTTTATTTCACTTATATATTATGCTATAGTACTATGCATTCATCACGTCGTTGTAACACAGCCGAGATTGCATAATGGTAAATTTACAAGTTAATTGTTTATGTTTATTTACTGCCATGCCACATTTTCACTCAAACCAACGCCTCTACTTGAGTATATGTGTGATGTTTACCTTTCCTGGCACAAAAGATCAGCTTTACCATCACCATTATAGTCAGCGACATAGAGCCGTTGTGATGAATCGACACACCATCCAAAACTTTGTGAGTCCAACACAGCAAAGTAATCTGTTTATAAATAACCAATATAAAATGATGTACAGTAAAGTTGACTATTTAGATTCTATTACATATTTGATGAAGGGCCCTACATGACAGTTTTTGTTTTCAAAGTGTTGTAAAAATTGGTATCTTAAATATAACTAAGTTATCTAAAATGAATAGAAATTTACAGTCTATTGGAAAACTGCAAACCAGTTTCTTATAGCTACTTATTACGACAATTAAGAAAGCATATAAAAGATATGTTACTCAAGCTGCTGAAATCTCCAAGCTAGAAGGTATTTTCTATTAAAAAAACAAGCCAGCTGGAATTTGGTGGGGAACACCTTTTCTGGAGGACAGCTCTCGAGATGCTCTGGTATGATGCATAAACACATGTAGAAGTTTAGTATGAGTTTAAAAGTCTAATAAGACTGTCAAAACTGTCAACTTCGGAACATTCGTCTAAAAAGAGGGTAGCTAATTTGCGACATCAAACACTTATGAACATAAATACAACGACCCGGTTTCCATTACCTGGTCCTGTTTTTAAGACTGCACCAATCTCCTAATAGGAAATCTAACTCAATCCTTGAGACTATAGTTGATTCAACCTCTGTCTTTTGTTTTTAACTGAAACTTGGATAAATGAAAACTGTAATGATATCGCTCTGCGCCATGCAATACCGGATGGCCACATCTTTCACAGACTCCAAATTAAGGAAGGGTAGTCGAAGCGGGGTCGCCATTATTTCACGTACCGATTTCAGCCCTAAAGACATATCCCAAAGTTATGGCTACAATTGTTCTTTTGAATTCATTGTTTCATCCTTGCGCATCGAACAAAAATGCTAATATTTGTGTGTTTTAAAGACCTGCTCCGTCAACTAACAATAGCAGTGAACGGCAATTATTTCTAAAAGAATTCGGTCAATTCCTAGAAGTTTTTTGTGACGTCAAAGGGATCATTTGCAATATTTGGAGATTTCAATGTTTAACTACGCAACGTTTTGGATATTCATGCTCCTAAAAAGTCGATTAATGTGGTTGTACACCCCAATATCCCCTTGTACGATACCAAAGTCGAGGCCTCCAAGTGCCATTAGCGCAAACTTTAGTCATTATGGCGAAATCAAAAGGAAACATGTGATAAAGTCGCTTTCAAAAGGAACTGTTATCTCGCATATCAAACTGATAAACTCTACAAAATGTGCTTATGTTTAAAAAAAACGACAACTGTGGTTTGGATCATTAGAAACTATTTGGTGTCCTTAATGCACTATTAGGAAATCGTTCTGTTCATAATCATAGCTTCGCATCCGGTCAGGATTTAGCCGACAATTTCAACAAAGAAAAATAAAAGAGAACTTAGATTCTTCATTCATTGACTACATTCCCAATCCAGAACCCACGTCTACTGCTTCGATCACCGAGTTTGAGTCATACTCAAAGGACAAAATCAAGGGCATTATCATGAAATTAAGTAACAATATATGTGATCTAGATCCAATCCCAACCACACGTTTGGAATAATGTATAGATTCTCTACAAGAAACAACAACACTTTTTGTAAATATGTCGATCGGTGACGGCATATTTCCAAAGGATCTCAAGCATGCACTCGTCAGGCCTAAATTGGAAAAAACATTGCTAGAAACGGATATCTTAAAAAGCTACAGACCGGTCTCTAGCCTACATACTCTTTCGAAAGTTATTAAAAAGGCAGTTGTCTCACAATTACCGTCGCTTCTTACTCGCAATAACCTAGTTAACAATTCCAATCGGCATATAGACAAGAATTATCAACTGGCACCGCTCTTGTTTGCATCACAAATAATCTCCTCTCAGACTTCGATAAAAGGCGTAGGGTCATTCTAGTAATGTTAGATTCGTCAGCAACTTTTGACACTCGGGATTATACGGTGCTGCTGTCAAGGCTACGCCAAAGGCTAAGTATTCGGGGTACCGCACGTTGATGGTTTCCGATTATCACTCTAGCCGGACCCAATCAATTGTGGTTGATAATTTTATTTATTCTCCGATTACTTTGGAACTGGGAGGACCCCGGGATCAGTCCTTGAGGCTGAGGACTATAAGA
Organism: Hydroides elegans; assembly: GCA_001703475.1. Taxonomy (NCBI): domain Eukaryota; kingdom Metazoa; phylum Annelida; class Polychaeta; order Sabellida; family Serpulidae; genus Hydroides; species Hydroides elegans. The sequence goes on along the minus strand of LQRL01168444.1, from coordinate 18,763 downwards.
TGGTCACGTTCCCTGTAGCGGACATCATTCGCAAACACTGAATGCATTGCTCAATATATACAGACAGCACCACCAAATACTCATTCTCTTTTTGTTAAGAGAATGACTTGGATAGTCCAGCTCTGGATACAGTGAATTCGTGTGTTAGGGAGCACACAAATTGGATGAAAATAACCAAGTTATAGCCTAATGATGAAAAAAACTGATTTGTTTTCATCGCACAATAAACCTAGCTCTAATATCCCAAATATTGACGTCTGTGGTACATCTATTTCACCGTCGACGAATATCAGCGATCAGAGACTATATCACCAAATCTGAGTGCCAAAAGTTAGTACATATGTTGATAACTTTGCGCGTTGACTATTCAAACGCAGTCCTATACGGTGTGTCGAAGTATAGGTTAAAGAATAACCAAAGGATAATTAATATTGCGGCTAGAATCGTTACAAAGACACCACGACGAAACCACATTAACCCTATTCTTTGCGACCTGCATTGACTTCTTGTGGAACAACGGATAATGTATAAGATCCTACTCTTCACCTTCAACGCATACCATCAAGTAGCACCTGACTGCTTGAACAAACCTGTAACAGGATATGTCCCGGGCCATGAGCTGAGGTCTATAGAATCAAACACACTTGTTGTACCAAAGGTGAACTAACAATACGGTAAAAATGTGTTTTTAATTGCAGGTCCTTTCGTTTGGAATTCGCTTCCCACTGGGTTGAGAGCAATAGCAAGCTACGAACATTAAAAATAAACGTAAAAACTCATCTTTTTCTAAACAGTGGATATAACCTTCTTAATAAGTTGTGATTTAAGTGAACAGAAGGCTTGACCAAGTCGGAAAAGTAAAAAGGAAATCACAGTCCTTTGGTCTAACAGGTTAGGGATTTCGTCGAAGGGCAAGCACTAATACACGTGTTAAAACCTCATCAAGCTATGGAACTCTTAACAATATATGTATTCTTACACCATAAACAGACAAGTGCTACTATGCATTATACTCTAAAGATTGACTTTATTACCTGGTTGTCCGCTTGTTGTCGGTTCTACAGTTGTAGTGACTTGGGTTGTTGTCGGTTCTACGGTTGTAGTGACTTGGGTGGTTGTCGGTTCTACGGTTGTAGTGACTTGGGTGGTTGTCGGTTCTACGGTTGTAGTGACTTGGGTGGTTGTCGGTTCGACGGTTGTAGTTACTTGGGTGGTTGTCGGTTCTACGGTTGTAGTGACTTGGGTGGTTGTCGGTTCTACGGTTGAAGTGACGTGGATGGTTGTGGCTTCTACGGTTGAAGTCTCTTGTGTTGTTGTCGATTCGACAGTTGTATTGGTTTGGGTTGTTGTCGGATCTTCAGCTGTAGTGACTTGTGTTGTTGGTTCGGCAGTCGTTGGTTCTATAGTTGGTGTCGGCCTAACAGTTGATGGCACATCCGTTGCATCGTCACCATTGGACAGAGCTTCATCTTCTTTGCTTTTGTCTTTCCCACCATCTGTAGAAATATCAAAATGTATCTACATATAGCTATTTAGATACGAAATAATTCATGGCAAATGAAATGAATACAATTAGAATGCACAATGAAATATTTACCATTGCTTATCAATCAGTTCTTTTTTTTTCAATTTCATAGTGTATACCCACAAATAATTAATTAAAAGTAAAAGTATTAAAGTATTAATTACAGTATAGACAATAATGTAAAGTCACTTGCGAGTTTGGTATGAAGACAATTGTGCCTTGTCAAGTATTCGTGTAGGTAAATTAAGAAGTGTCGATTTTGTAGCCCTTCAATTATTATGGTCGAAATAATTGTGTATTTTTGTGATTATTTGAAACCAAACAAATATATATATAGTAAAATCAGCGTTATTGAGATCGCATTGATTACTATATTTTCTTAGATTCTCCAGGATAACAGAACAATTTCACTAGTGCGGGTCCGGACCTTTACGAATGGTTTAGGCTTTGAAATGCTTTTCACTTATTTACCAAGGTCTGAAGTTGTGTTTCGTCTCGATCGATCAACAACTGACGAAATTCCGAAATGTATGAATTTAAGACTCAGTTAAGAATATAATGGTGATGATAAGGATTTTATCATTTAATCAGGGTTTGTCGGCCTGGCAGGCCGGCATGACCGTCAAACACACGCTTTCGATCAACTACGATAGATATACGCCTCAAATCGTGCGAGAGCGGGGGAGGAGGATCGAATTACACCGGACCCATCAATGGTGAGGAATGGTACCGTTCAATCAACTACGGAAACGAATAACGGCTGTGTCTTTAGTTGCGGTATGACCTTAAAGTATGACCAAGGGCTAAACATCCACAGAGGAAGAATGGGCTGCCCACCAATCAAAAATTTAGCTCAACTCACAAGGCACAAATCCACAAATCCAGGAACAACTTCACAGTGACAGGAACATCCAAGAACCGGATGAAAGAGAGGAGGTTTCTAATGATACAGCGAATTCGAGAGGCACTGGATATGGAGAAAAGGAAATGCATCAAATGGCCAAAGAGCAGCAAAGCAACAACGTGGGCACACTTCCAGAGTGACGTAGACGCTACACTCGACATAGTGCTAGAGACAGGAAGCTCAACACTATGGTCACACTCATATACAGGATTGACAGTGAGAGATTCGGTGAGACAGGACACCGAGGCTGAGACAATAAAAACAGTGAGACAGGACACCGTAAAGAAACCGGCAACATAGGTGAGACAGCATACCGCAATAATGGTATGAAATACAAAAGTCGCAGGCAGCGAGAAAAAGAGACGCTAAGAAGTGATCTCGAAAACCTAAAGAAGCCAGTTGTGACTAGGCTTATGGAGATAAGCGCTCAGGAACCCACAAGAAGTCAAAAGAGGAGGTCGAAGAATATCTGAGACAAACCCACAGCGACCTTCAGAAAGGCATTGCCCTTGGAGATAACAACATGTTACCTAATCCGCCGCCTCCGGCGTCAGAATTCAATTATGCGCTACCAACTATGAGCTAGATGATGGAAAATCCTAAACTCCTTTCGGTGCCAGGGCCGAATGGAGTTCCGTACAAAGACCAATACTGCCCAAACTTAACTCGACGGTTATGGCAATTGATAAAGGTGATCTGGAGAAGAAGGCTTGTTTCAGGTTGTTGGACAGTGTTGAAAGGAATATTCGCGCCGAAAGAGCAGTATCCTACCGAAATCAGCCAGTTTCGTACCATTTGATTGCTGAACGTGGAGGGCAAGATATTTATGCCCTTACTTTCCAGGCGCCTGACCATAGAAGAGGAAAAAGAGAAGAAGGGTGAATTGGCAGTTATATGGCTCGGTAAGGGACCCCAGTTCATTAGTTTTGTCATAGAAGTCTACACTTAGGCGAATATGTGTATGCCTAGAGTGTGCTATGCGAGAGACGCTATTCAGCAAGGGGCAACACTAAAGACACCTTTATGGCCTGATTTTGACCCTAGGTCAAACAACGTTGCTGGGGACTTTCTTTTTTGGCCGATGGTAGTAATGGCTGGCAAATGCGAGCAGACGTTAGTATGCAACTCAGCTTTCAACATCATATAGCTACCACAAAGTAACGACCAGACATCGTATTATGGTCACAAACCGAAAAGACTGTACTGCTGATAGAACTCACAGTACCACATGAAGATCGAATTGACGAAGCTCATGAACGCAAGCGACTTGAGTACAAAGGATTTGTCGAGCAGTGCTAAAACAAAGGGTGGAAGGGGTGGTGTTTCCCTGTGGAAGAATGATGCCGCGATTTTCTAGCACAGTCTATGTGGAGAACTCTCGGGATGCGCGACATAAAAGGGAAAGAGGAAAGAATATCATAAAGGAGACCGGGGTAAACACAGAAAAGGCATCCCTTTGGGTTTGGTGCAAGAGAAACGAGCACAAATGCCGGCCAGTTCAAGTGGGATCTGATCAATCCCACTGGCCCTCTTACGGGGTTGTCGAAACGACCGTTGAATGAAGAGACATCCTGATGATGGACCGGCGAACGGCGACAAAACATCGTTCAAGGTAGTAGCATGTGTATGTGAAGAATCATGTCTTTATATGTCTGTCCGTTCTATGTTTCCTGTCAATGTTCATATCTTTTATCTTTTGCATTGGTGGATTTTTAATGGAAGTTTCCTCTGATACAAAATATAGGCAAAATTGCTTTGATATATTGAGCTAGAGTTCGTTGATGTCGTAGTAAATTTTAATCTATATCTCATCTAGGTGTCATGTCATGTGTCTCACTCGTAAATATATTGTGTTTTTTTCAATCACTTTTGAGAAAAAAAATCATTCAAAATAATAACGGTGTTTTTAAATGAAGATTCGACTTTGTACTGTTCATTGAGTCAATACTGTTCCATCAAGGATTTACTCAATTTAGATATTCAAACATGTAAATTTAATATACATCATTATGAAATGATACACGTTACTGTTTCGATGTATATGAATTTGCATACATAGTTATATGGAGTGTATCTAGTGTGTTTGGATTACGAGTTTAGTTTACCAACGCTACGTTTTGCTGCCATTCGCATCGTTTTGGTCAAAATTTAATTTCTCGTGGGAGAAATAAGGGTGCGTAACTCACTAAAAATTTGCACTACGGCATTCGCATCTATATGAAGTAATAATATATACTGTCTTAAAAAGTCAAACTCCTTCTGGCTTCACCATTAGAGTAGGCAGTTACCGTAAGCACACTTTTAACATTGATTTGTAAAATGTTTCTATGAATTCGATTCTTGATTGTTTTTTGTTCATGCAATATCTCTGAGATAATTTTGGGTTTATCATGTTAGTTGTATGAGTATTGAATATTTGTTCATGTGTTTTAACTCCTCAAACAACTGATGTGATATTTAACCAAACACTATAACTTATACAAACATTAAGTTTGTCATTGAAAAGCATTAGCTTAATGATAAGATATATAAATAATGGTTCATTAGACCATTGCAAGCAACCTTTGTCAATTTAGAAATTAATATTCTACCTGTAATGATCAAAGCAATAAATAATAAAAACGGATGCTACTCAAGCTCGACTATGCCTTTAAAAATGTAAGCCAGCTGGTGCGGAACCACTCGTGAACCGTGGTTCAAGTGCTATTTTTTACCAAAACCTCATCCCTTCTGATCACATACCTTTGGCAACAACGGTCAACATGTATATGAGAATGACAACGCCAACAATCACCAAAACCACGCCCACAATCGCGGTTATGACCACAAGCGGCGACTTTTTCGTCGGATCGCTCATCCTTGGTCAGGGATATAAGGAGCTGTAAATCATTTAAAGGTTAAGGATAACAAAATGCAACCACCTATTAGGTTCTACGTATATTGTTTTTTTTCTGTATTGGAAGAAAAACATGCAACTGAACATGAAATATTCTAAAAGTGTTTACCGTAACAAGTTGAACAATTTATAATTATTGACGAATCTATATAATAATTTGCTTTAAAAAGCACATTAACGACCGATTTAATTCCTCCCGCGTATATATGTTACCGCCAATCTGTGGTCCTTAGCCGATCTGTAGTTTGGCTGGAAAAAGTCAGCCAATCTGTGTCAAACCACAGATTGGCTGGTTCAATCAGCCAATCTGCAGATCGGCTAGAATTTTCCAGCCAAACTGCAGATTGGCTGAAATGGAGACATGGTTTTTACCACAGATTGGCTGAAATATTTAAATTAAGTTTTCATGGTGGTTTTTAGATATTTTTCAAACTTTAACTGATACAATTTTATCAATTGATATTGTTATGAAAATAATATGTTACAAATCATTCCCTAATCATAAAATATTTAAGTTGGAATTGTTTTTTTTTTGGTGCTGATTTCGATCATCAAATAAGGGATGGTGTGTTTGAATTGCAATTCTATCAAATGGTTGATTTAATAGGGACTTCCTTTAATTGGTTGATCCTTAATGCGCTGAAGTTGGGATAATGCGGTACAGTTTCTTTGATTATGATCACTAAAGCTTTCTTTTCAATAGCATTTATTTACCTCTTGGCATAAATTGAGTACTTTTGCTATTGGATCAATTATAAATCCGAGGTGAGTTAATCGGGCTTAACTCTCTCACAAACCCTCTTCAGCCATGAAAGGTACATACTCGACATAAAGGTTCATACTCGACTCGGATTATTGATTGATCATATAGGGAAAGTCAACAATATATGACGAGAGGAAATATAATTGCAATTGAAAGCTATTTCTGTGATCCTAATTCAAGTAGCTCTGATTTCATTTAGCAGAATATCAAGCAAATACCATTTACTAGTACTTCATGAAGAAAGGGCACTCAGTAATCATTCGTTTTAAAGAATTACAATACCTGATATCAACCTCTATTAATTCTATCAAAAGTGACTTATGTCTCACACTATGATGAAATTTAGTAACACGAATAAACCATCAGTTCCATCAATAAATCTGATGTAGAAAATCATAAATCACAATAGAAAAATTTCGATTCGATATTTCAGCCAATCTGTGGTAAAAATCATGCTTCCATTTCAGCCAATCTGCAGTTTGGCTAGAAAATCTTAGCCGATCTGCAGATTGGCTGATTGAACCAGTCAATCTGTGGTATGACACAGATTGGCTGACTTTTTCCAGCCAAACTACAGATCGGCTAAGGACCACAGATTGGCGGTTACATATATACAAACTGTAAATCGCATTAGAATACATACATATCTGCAGCTTTATAAAAATAATTAATGTAAAAAGTGTTAAATAATATACAAACAATATTTGCAAATTGACTGCATTTTCCAATTAACAGCTATTTCTTAAATTCGATTTTTTATTTGGTCATCATTAAAATAGCCTAAGTTGACTACAATTTTCTAATAACTAGATACTTCTTATGTATCAATGTAAACTTTATTATTTTCAACATTCACATTTTCGTTAATGCAGAGTTATAATTCTTATTGCCACAAAAATATATTTGACTGAATTATGATTTTTGAAATTTAACTGAATTATAATTAGATTAAGATCGGGAATAAGATTTTATTCCCACTAGCATGAAATGGATTATGTATTAGCAGTATCTTAAGTAACGTATTTTTAACGTTTTTAAGCAAAAAAGTGTTTCACTTACGTGTCCTTTTAAGAAACTGTATTAAATTATGTAACCAGTTTTTGAAAATAAACTGATGCTTTTAAAATAATTATTTCCCCACTTTAAAGATAAATTATACCTGCAAATCTAAGTTATTTTTTAAATACATTATGACTATGTGTGTTTCTCTATTGTTAAGACATCTAAATGAAATCATTTTGATCAGTGTTGCTATGAAAAAAAAAAAACGATACAGTATGTAATTAAAAAGGTAATCAAGGGCTATGCATTTTTTATTTCTTATTGACAATTCTAAGTATAACTGCAAAATAATTACAGCTGCATTACTCAGAACTAATGAAATATAATGTGTATGATATATAATGTGTGTATTATGTACTTGAAACGTTTGCATATATACTTTCTCAACCGAATAAGAAAAATACATGTGTTTTAACAGAGAATCAATTATATGCTATCCTGATTCATTTAAATATCTAAGATTGGAAATATGAAAGGACACAGTGAGTAATTATGATAAAATGTTTTTTTTTAACAACCATCTTTTATGTCGTGTATGATTAACTAACGATTACATATTCTATGAAGAATAGAACCAAGTACCCTTGATGATCTGCCATTAAGATGAGCCATCGCGATTTAAATTCCTCTAGAATGAAAAACTGAGTCAAACGAAAAACTGCCAGTTGCGGGATGCCACCATATCACTATTGGCAGTTATTTATTATTATCTGATTTCTTTTCGTTTACGAAAAAATCAGATTATATTTTCGTTCGATTTTAGACAACAAACTTTTGTGCACACCATAACTTACTCTTAAAAACCACTAACATGATTAAAATGGAACACAAGTATTATTGACGATGTATAGTTTATAATTA
>LQRL01168422.1:33951-63888 GCA_001703475.1 Hydroides elegans | reverse complement strand
CGCTATTTGGTACTACGCTTCCCAGGAATACGAATTCTTCTACATGCTCTACTTCTTCCCCGTCGATGACTATTCGCTGGTCGCTCGGGGAGATAATTTTTCATTTGGCGCCGTTTATTTTCATACCCCATTTTTGGCATGCATTTTCGAGCTGTGAGGTTGACAGATGGAGTTTCTCGAAAATAGCTGATAGGAGGGTGGTATCGTCTGCTTATCTGATGTCTATTGATAAACTGTTATGGAGTTTTAGTGTGCTATCTAGGCTTTTCAGTTCTTTCATGACAAATTCTAGGAAAATGTTGAATAGAGTGGGTGATAGCAGGCATCCTTGTCTAAGACCGATCTTCACTGCGAACCACTCAGTTAACTGTCCATCGATGACTACGGCGCACTCTGTCTCATTGTACAGGGACTCTATGATACGGACGATTTTGGGGTCATTATTACATGGTCAGCGATGCACACTGACCATGTAATAATGAGTAATATCATACATGATACCTATTTTGAATCAGATTCGAACGTGTGCCAGATCAACTGTGATGCGTTGTCAGAGTGCCAGGTTGCCAATAGTGATGAGTGCAATGCATTTCCTGTTGAATGCGCTATGGGTAAATATAATGTTAAGATAAATTCTCCACCCGGCAAGAAGACCCTAGACGCCGAGAGGATGTGTTATTTTTCCAAAAATAAACGTTTTTTTCGGACAACCCTGTTCCTTAAAATGACGTTGCGCAGTTGAAGTTTGATGCATGAATAGCATTCATCCGACGTTGATAGAACGCTGTTATTATGTCAATATAAACGTGTTACTCACATCTCAATGTATTTTCGACGCGAAACAGGAAATGACGTTACGCAGATGTCATATCGATTTCAAACGCATTACGTTCGTTTCACGTTAGCACCTACAGTAGTGTGCCTTACGGACTCGCATTGGCGATGATTATCTTCGCATTTGTTTATTAATAGATAATAAACAGAAATTAGTTTGAATCTTAACTGTTGACTCGTATTCTATAGTTCGATATTGTGAAATCTACACCACAAATATAATCTTGAAATGTACCTTAAACGTTATTAGTCGTGTTTGAAAATGCTTCTTCATATCACATGAAAACAAGTGCAACTTTGTTATTTTTTTAAACATTATACATATTGCATATACATATTATTTACAACTTAATATACACTTTTTATGAACATATACTAGGGGACGCCTACAGATACACGCTAAAGCCGAAATTCGACAACATCCACGACCAATATCAATGCCACGTTCAACTCGCAGAGAAACCAACGAGACTCTACGAGATGTTCTATTACATTAGGGTAAAACTAAATTAACATAGATAATTTTTGTTTGTTTTTTTTTATATAGGAGACGCGTACAGATACACACTAAAGCCGAAATTCGAAAACATCAACAACCAATTTCAATGTCACGTTCAACTCGCGGAGAAACCGACGAGACTCTACGAGATGTTCTATTATATTAGGCTACCCAATGGAGAACAAACTGAACGCGTTAACAAAACAGTACATGAAAGGGATGACGGCTCTTCTGTAAATGAGGTATGAACGAATCAGGTGTATATGACCAATAACCTGTTTGCCCAAGATTGTCCGTACCATGTCGCTTTCGGACGACACGTTGAATGATGTCCTTAGTTGGACCAATTTGCTGGTTGTCCAGACGTCACTTTACGTCCCGACGTCGAACAAACGTACAATGTGAAGACCGACGAGACTCTACGAGATGTTCTATTACATTAGGCTACCCAACGGAGAACAAACGGAACGCGTTTATAAAACAGTAAATGAGAGGGATGACGGTTCTACTGTAAATGAGGTATGAACACATCAAGTGTATATGATCAATAACCTGTTTTCCAAGCATAGTCCGTACAACATCGCTTTTGATATTTATAATGTGGTATTCACCTTTCAGGTTAACTTTTTTATTTTATAACTTGCCGATTTATTTGTTTATCTAGTTTTCTATTGAATAGTTTATGAACAAACATAATTAAAAGTTGCTGTTTGCTGTAAAGGTTGATTTTAAAAACAGCTGAGCATAACACCAATCTACCACCCTCATGTCATCAATGACGCCTTTCACTACAGTGTTGCACACACTTCATATTTTCGGACCTCGTGATACATTTAATTAACTCAATATTATTCTTATCATTTCGGAACGGCGACATGTATTGTATTTTATATTTATTTGTTTGTTAACTAAAGGTTGACTTCATAACAGTAGTGCATAGCACAAACCTACCACAAGCAGACGAACTTATCCTAATCGGAAGTAACTACTCGCGTGACACCAATGAATATCTGCACTACAACGTTGCACGCCTTAAAACAGAGGACGACTTTGCACGCCAAGACGTGCAGGACCTGCAAGTGGAAATGATAAGCAGCAGCGCATATAAGACAAATGTGCAATTCGCACGGCCCTTTGACTATAGGTGAGCGATGTGAAGTCTTTAGGGGAACATGTCGTAAAACGAGAATAAAATCGGTGTCGGACCCAACAAATTGTGTACCTTGAGGCACTATTAAAGTATATATAGATGGATATATATAATTTATGTATTTGTTGGTATACTATATAAGGGCTGAACGGCTACAAGATGTGCAGATTTTTTAACAATCAATTATTATATGATTGATATCATGCGATAAGGAAACTTTATGGATGTATTTCTTCAGAAAAAAAAACAAAATGTACGTTTTTTTTAATTCTATGTTAACTCAAGCAAAGTAAATGTTGTTTTACAATTACATGACATTGTAGCACTGCTTCCTGGTCAAAAGACAACTGCTTTAAGGATACCAGTAAGTTCAAGGTCACACAGCCACATTACGTAGATGACCTTCAGGAAGTCAAGGTCGCAACAAGCAAGAATGAAGGTCACTTTGAATATTTGATAAAGGATGCGTTGGGGTCTCCTTATATGCGGTTAAGCATCCCGGGTAAGATTTGTATGCAATAAAATACAGCCGTCAATATAATTGACCGTTGGTTAAATTAATTTAGAACCACAATAGGGCACTGTTACATTTCTGATTTAAAACGCGGCATTTTCGTGCGTTTCTTACTAATATTTGATAATTACATTACGGAGCCAGCATTTAAGTTTCCTATCATGAACAAATTAGAAGATACGAAAAATGTTTTAAAACACTTATGTAACGAAACTATAATTTGAATTTAAAAGGATATATGTGTAAGTCTTTTTGAGATATAAATGTTTGATATACAAATTAGTTTTTACTTTGCCAGGAAACACTCCTGTACTGTCTTGGTTCTTCCAAGATTCTGAACTATTGGTGGATGAATCATTGGAAATCAGCATCGAGTTGAAACAAGGATATTTGACCATCAATGTATCAGGTCAGTAATTCTAAATTGTATTTACACTATAGTATTCAACTTCGACATATCTCACACTTAGTTCATTTGTTTTTGCTATATACGGATAAAACTTAAATTTATTTTGAACTCGAACCCCAACTGTTGTTAACTACATCAATCTTTGTTATTCATCTCTATATATGTTTACTCATCATCATTAGACAGAATATGCTCCGTTAAACAAATGGCAAATATATATACTAAGCGTCAAAAGTATCGAATATTATTTTTGAAAAATTCTAAGTTTAAAATGAAATCATACAATTCTTATTATATTTCATATTATTTAAGTTTAGTATATAGTTAATACTTCCTGAAAATTTCAGAATAATTGAAAATCTATTTATGCCTAAAATTAGGACTTAAAGCATACAGGGGTCGAAATCAAAAGTCACAAAATGCCATACCACCGCACAGTTGAGTAAAGCTTGCTTGTTGCCCTGTATTGAATGTCTCAATGGTTGCTATCCGATTATGTTTATTGTCAAAATGTTCAAATCATATAACCATGATTTCATTCACACTTTAAGTGTTATTTTTGTTGTGGTAATAAATCCACGACTTTTAAGAAGTAAGGATTATACAGATTGAGTAATCGCGATTAGAAAACAGACTGAATTTTAGAACAATTTAACGTTCATATCTCAATAGTTTTCGAGTTTCTTGAGCAAGCATATTATTTCAATGATATTTTGGAGAATATATCAACAATTTCGATATGTGAAAGATTTACCATGAACCGAACCTAAAATGACATCTTTGGCTCGAACAGTTAGCAACCATCCTTTTTTTGTAGGATCATTCTTGAGTAGTCGTTATTTTATTCGAACAGTTTTAGTATTATTTTCTAAGAAAATATTTTTATTATAATGCTAATGCCTCTTTAGAACCCGTCTAACGAATGTGAAATCGTCTGAAATGTACCACCTAGCAATCGCTCAGATGCGATCGCTCCTTCTATGAATTCTTCTATTGAATGTGTTTTCTTTTTTATACATTTTGAGTTTTCGGTTGAGAATGATTGCGTCAAAAACACATTTAATTGAAAAATGATTGTCAAACAAATGCTATATGGTTTAAATAAGTTGAAAATGTCAATTTTATTGTATAGCATCTATACAGACATTTATCGATTAATGTAACCATAGTGCTTTCCATGAACTGTGCAGTAGCATAGCGTTTTGTTACTTTTGATTTTGACCCCAGTTAGCTTTAAGTAATTATTTAAGACATTAATTAGTTTTCAATCAATCTTAAAATTTCAGGACTTATTAACAATATATCTAATTATAATTATATTTAATTCGTGAAAACTAACAATATCAGATGTAGCACTCAGAAATTATCAAAAATAATATTCGATACTTTTGACGCTTAGTATAGTCTGAAGTCGAAGTGTATAACACAGATCGCAACGATTTAGCATTAGTTTTCAGTAATAACTCGACTTTAAACCGCGAATATCAGTTAAAATATATATATTTTTTATCGATCCACGTTTTCTAATCTATGTTTGTATTTTAACAGGTGAGATGTCGGCCTGTCCGGCTTATCTCGGCGTGACCTTGGTAGACCAGGGTCAAGATCATGACCTTGGTAGATATGACCTTGTGATCACGTGTCCAGTGACCTTCAATCTGACCTTGAGTGTATCAAATGTGAATTTGAAAGGGAACGACACGACTATTGGTCTTTATCTGCGAGATGGTGTGAACACAACTTACAGAGGTAACGTAAATGGCCTAATTATTTAAACTGCATTCAAAAGCATTTAATGAAATTACTTAAAGTGGTATGCTGAATAAGTTACACTGTATCATTCTGTAGCTATCAATGATTTGGCTATGCTGTCACATTTTGCTGTCTGATATGATACTGTTTTCTTGCGTTTGATAACTTAGGTATCTTGTTTTGTTTGCAGAATATTGCCCGGGAGCACTTGCCTAGCAGATTCATTCTCTATTTAAGAACATGCATTGTTCTGCGGTTTTAGACGATTTGTCGTTTAAGCGGTTATTATTTGTCTATTGTGCAAAATTTGTTGAAGTAAAGAACATTTTATAAATCTTGTCGATAATCATTTGTTTAGTAGTTTTACTCTATGCGTCATAATATTTGGTTTTGTTAGGAAATGATTTAATCAATTTGCTGTATTTTCTAAGTTACATGTTCGAGTTGCATCGAACGCTAAACTTTGTTCATATTACAAAAAAAAAACAGTTTTTCTTAGAAATTCGTTTACAAAATCTCAAACTAAATTGAAGGAACACATCATTTAATGGGTTTGTTCATTGGATCAGTTTGAATCGCACATATTTCCTAAAGATATAGAACTAAGAAGGTGAACTTCATGTTTGTGAGATTAAACATTTAAAGAATAATTTTTCACGAATTAGCATTTTTTTTTTGTTAATATTTCCCATACCACCAGACTTAGCGGTACCAATTTGGCCATTTGCGTTGGAATTGATGAAGAACTTACATGTACAAGGGCAGCGATGATACAAATGGCACTGGATATGGAAATGGAACAACTGTAAACCTTTACTTCTTTGATATCATTTATCGTTTTGCCGTCACAATAAGTTTAAAATATAATATTAATGCATAAAAACGCTCTGTAAAAATGTGAACTTCGAAAATAAAGTAAAAGTAGTAAAATAAGAACTTTAAAAATTGTTCCATTTCCATATCCAGTCAAATTTACATATAGCTTCCCTTGTATATGCCAAATAAATACTTTTGAACACTTTTTAATTTTCTGTATTATATTTGATGATAACTAAAACAAAAAGGATAAAAAAAGCAAAATACATTTCAATTGTTATTTGAACATGTGATAGTTGTTTGCTGTGACGATTGATAACCTTGGGAACCGTTACCACCAAATAAAGCGGAACCAGTTTGGCCAGTGGTAGTGGAATGAACAGACATTCTCGCACTTCACTTGATGTTTTGCTTAAGAAAACACAGTTCTAAAATGTTATTTGAAATTTTCGACAAAATGACCTAGTTCCAATTATATTACTTATAATTGACATTGAATGGTCTTAATAAGTAGTTTTTCGAATTTATTGTTTTCCTCTTAGAGATTCTGGCTGGCATAACTAATTTATCACAATATAAAGCGGCACCAGTTTGGCCAACGGTGGGGGAAAGGGCAGAAGAACCATGTATTGATCTTGATGTTTTATTACGAAACTACAACAAATGTCACATCTAATGACGCCAGTTCGATATATTTTGGTGGAAGGTATGGAAGGGCGAATAAACGCCAACAACAAAAAAAACAGCGAATTAATATTGTAAATTTTATTTTGAATTTCCAAAACAAATTTTATTAAAATTCATTTTAATTAGAAAAAAAAGAAAATTATTTTCTTAAAATAAAAAGGAGTTTATCAACATAAGGATGCTGTATTGAGATGTTTTAAAAATAAGTCACGGTTTATTTAACCAGTTGCTTTTCGCCATTGTGGTCTTTACCACCATATAAAGCGGCACCAGTTTGGCCAGTGGTGGTGGAAAGGGCAAATGAACCACCACCACCATGTCTTGATCCTGATTGTAATGCGCATGTAGTAGATACACCACCAGAAGAAAAAGTACCTGGAAGAGAACAAATATGTTTGTTTATTTATTTATTATGTTAAAAATAGTTTGTTATGCGCTAAAAATGTGTTTATTTGCCTATAACTAGCCAATTTCTTAACATTAAGCAATATTCTAACTTATGATTATAGCTATTATAACATTTATGATCACCCTTTATAAAATAAATATAATTTTCAATGACAAACAAAAACAAACTTTCCACATTGGAAACATCAAAAACAGCGCGCTTTTAAGTAGCACTTTTAAAGTTTCCCATAAAAAAGCAATGTAAGACAGGTTTGTTACAAAATAAGGCAAGAAAACGCTTCCAATGTGACCAAACCTTTTGGTCACATTATTCACATAATTCAACCGAATTCGAAAATACATGTACTTGAAGATAATTTAAAGTATGGCGTTACCTGCTTATAATAGGAATTCATGATTATACTTATGAATTCTTAATGCTTATTTATATTCCTTTTTGAAATAAGAAAATAGGTACCTATGCCAGATACTCCAGTACCACCAGTAGTACATCCAGTACCAATAGCCCCATTTCCAAAATGGCGGGTACCAAATCTGCAGCACCTTTTTCGCAGTTTCGCACACTTCGCTCGTAGGTTTATACGCTAGGATAATATAAGCAAATTAAACATAAATAAATATCTGATAACAAAAAACGTATATGAGATCTTGAAACATTTTTTGGTTTATTTATTTTTAAGATGTAATTCTAGAAATCTGCAATATATTAAGACAATTATATTTATCAAAATATGAAAACTATAACTCCAAACAAAATATTCCATACTTTCGGACTTCACTGTATATTACATGCAACGGGCTGGAATAATGGGTATCAAACTAGCAACCACTTTTGAATTTATGCATTCTTCTTTAAGCAACCGTAATATAGTTCGAAACTGAACATAAATCAGAAACTACAATGGCGTTTGAAGCGATACTAAAACTAAGTGACATTACTTGAAAAAAAAACTAATGCCTGTTCTTTTACCAAGTTTGAATTATCCAAGTCTAATTTTCATACGCGTACATGGGGCAGCTAATCATTTATAATCCTGAATAGGATATAGAACCACTCCTCTTATCATACTCTTTATTATACCAAATATCCACTAACCTCCCAGCTCTATTCGGAACTCCAAATTAGTGACATTCATTTCAGCTGTCACTTTATCCATGTGATTAAATTTGTCTTAATAATTATAAGAACTCTCGTTTATCAATGAATCTCTAAAAACCTACCTCTCATAATCACACCAGCTCTATTCGGATCAAGCTCCAGATTCGTGACATTCGTGTCCATTCTCGATTCCGAAGCCATCAGTCTCGCAGCTTCAGACATAACAGAGGCCATGAGATCTTTCGCTTCAGCAAGGTCGTTCTCCAGGTTGTAAAGAGCGACTTGTAACTCGACTTCGTTTAGGCTTTCGGCGCTCGCATCAGGTGTAGCAGCTTAAATGAAATGGAAGTACGAAATATTTCAGATCAGTCTTGCAGCTTCCGTCATATTTGAGGCCATGAGATCCTTTGCCTCAGCAAGGTCGTTCTCTAGGTTGTAAAGAGCCACCTGGAGTTCGACCTCGTTCAGGCTTTCGGCACTCGCATCAGATGAAGCAGCTGCCAAAGAATAGTGATAAAGATAAGTTTACTTACATTTTAAGCATAACGAAATGTCGGTATTGATACAATTTACATTTCTACATAAGTGTGTAAAAATCGTGTTTATTCGTCAATTTCCAATTTGTATTTGACGTCGAAATCCTGTAATAAATAAGGATAACAGTGTGAAATGCTCAAGTTTTGACATGAGGGAGGCCATAAGGTCGTTCTCTAGGTTGTAAAGAGCGACCTGGAGGCCGACCTCGTTCAAGCTTCCTGCGCTTGCAGTGGGTGCTGTAAATAAATAAGGCTAAACATTGGTGTTTTGAAAAATATCAAATTGATAAATATATGTCGATATTGATGCCATCTACAGAAGGTATTAAAATCGCGATGTTTTGTTAATGTCTTGCATGTATATTTCGTCGAAACCCTGATGTCTAAAATAAAATGGAAGTGCGAAAAGTTCCAGATCAGTCTTGCATCTATTCTGTCATGAGATCCCTCGCTACTTAAAGATTATTTTAGGATGTAGGGTTTGACCTGTAAATCTACTTCGGGTGCAGCAGCTGCCAAAGTATATGGCTAAATATAAGTGTGCTTATATATTTATCATAAAGAAATGTCGGTCTTGATACAATTGCTATTTCTTTACAATTTTTCGTCGATTTTCATTTAATATTTTACGTCGAAATCATGTTATCTAAATATGGATAAAAATGTGAATGGAGATAAGTTTCGTCATGACAGAGACCATGATATCTTTCGCCTCAGCGAGGTCGTTCTCCAGATTGTAAAGATTGACCTTGAGTTCGACTTCGTTTAGGCTTTCTGCGCTTGCCGTGGATGCTGCAAATCAATAAGGATAAAAAATAAGTGTATTGCATATTAACTGTATTATGCCATCTACAAAATGAATTAAAAATGTTTTTTTTTCTATATCTAGCATGTTTTTTTCGTAGAAACACTGATATCTACAATATGTCATACACAAAAGGAATTAAAATCGCGATGTTTCATCAATGTATTGTTTGTATTTTTAGTCGAAACCCCGATATCTAAAAATAAGATAAAATGGAAGTGTTAAATGTTCCAGATCAGTCTTGCATTTTTTCTGTCATGAGAAATACATTACTTTGCATAGCAGGGTCGTTCTCAAGTTTGTAAAGATCGACTTGTAGCTCGACTTTGTTTAGGCTTTCGGCACTTGCATCAAGGGTTGTCCATGAATAATCTTAAAGATATGTTAATTTTTAAGATAAAAAATGTGTTCTCCTTTGGAAGGCATTGTTACATCAGTAAATCATAACAAGCTCAAATTCGTAAATGAGTTTTATTACATGGTTAGGGTGCATTTCTTAACGAAATGATAGTGAAAGGCTAAGATGCACGGAAAAGATGTACTGCATCTTAGCTATTCTTCTGATTACAATTTTAACCAGCTGCATGTAAACAAATGTTCAGAAAAAAATCAAATTCGTGATAAACCAATATCAACATGGATATATGTTTGAATCATTGATGTCAAATGGATGATAATTTTATCCACGATGATTAATGTACATAATAATCACTTAAGTTATCCTTATTTCTGATTTAAAATGAAAATATTATATTATCGCCCAGCAATGACACTGCATAAAACATCTGTTAAACAACCGTTTTCCATGTAATAAAGGGAATACGATATTCAGATGCAGGATAGGAAGATGTTTATTGCACTCAGGGAGTCGAATTGGATGCACTCAGCCTCTTGCTTCGTGCATCCACTTCGACTCCCATCGTGCAATAAACATCTCAAATCCTGCACCTTCATCATGTATTCCCATAATGTCAATCTAAGGATTTATTCTTACAAAAAATAACCTAAAATATACGTACACAGTCCGTTAGCGATTTCCCAAGCAGCATCCATGATCGAATTAGTAAGCACTTGTAATCTACCGACCATGAATCTCGTTGTAGGAAAACACGTTACCACCGATACGGCGTTTTGGTCCGTTAGCTCATCGTAGACATCACTCATGTTGCTACCAACCGTACGGAGGGCCATTATGACCATGTCAGGGGTCACTGTGAATAAATGATGAAAAATTATAAATTATATTTTTTAAAAAAAGGAGCAGCTTATTCGGCGTTTGAGCCGCTTAGCTCATCGTAGACATCACTCATGTTACTACCAACCGTGCGAAGGGCAATTATGACCATGTCAGGGGTCACTAGTAATAAATGAATAAAAATGAATAAGTGAATAAATGAATATAATGAATAATACATAGCAACCGCTTCAGTGTCACTGTTGCTAAGCTCACTGGATATTTGACTCATGTTGCTACCAACCGTGCGGAGGGCCATTATGACCATGTCAGGGGTCACTGTGAATAAATGATTTTTTAACAAAATGATTAAACTAGTCAATTTATTGATTAAACACATCAAAACCGGTGTTTTGTCCGCTAGGATAGTTGGATACTTGACTCATGTTGCTACCGACAGTACGGAGGGCCATTATTACCATGTCAGGTGTCACTAGAATTAAAATTTTAAAAATCGAAGAGGATAGTCCTACATTAACAGGCGTACCATTTGTAATGTCTGTAGGTTTCTACTCTCTGGCATATTGAACATGTTTAGGGTCGGGATGACTCTGATAATTAAGATCCATCATTATTGCGATCATGCTTTTAAACACCTGTTTGATATATTAATGGTAATTGTGAATAAAATTATCATGCATAGTAAAGGTTAAATATTTTACGTTCACATTTAAGTGGACATTGTGTTTTTTTTTGCGTTCTGCTGCAGAAACAGTTCGTTTATATATTCACAAAGAAAATTGTTCAATTACTCACTCATTTATTCTTTGTTTGCAAAATGTATTATAAGCAATCGAAAGCAACAAATTAACAAGTTTGTCTGACTTACTTTTCGTTGGAAACTCGCCATCTATAGGAATCGCAACGGCATCATCAACAACGTCCACATATACGACGGCTGCAAAAAAGAATAGCAAAGGGCAAATCTTAGTGAAATCGTTTATCAGGAGTGCACCTTAGCGTTCGCATATGCGAACGTCGTTTTGTCGGCGTAAGTGTCGTTTTGATGACACTCGTGCCAGTTTTAATGGCATTTATTGGGTAATCCATGCTTTGAGAAAAAACATCTATGTTTATACATTGCTTGGGCGATTGTCGATTAAGGAGTTAGCTGCACCCTTGGTATATTTTTTTCATTCACTTCTTTTACATTATGTTCAATAATTATGTTAAGGAATTAATCTTAAAGAATGCTTCTTGTCTTTCCTGGGTCAAATTTAAATGATACAAACTTAGTACCTACCATCTATTTGTGCATGGATAGTTCTTAGCCACACAATGGCAA
This sequence comes from Hydroides elegans, assembly GCA_001703475.1. Taxonomy (NCBI): domain Eukaryota; kingdom Metazoa; phylum Annelida; class Polychaeta; order Sabellida; family Serpulidae; genus Hydroides; species Hydroides elegans. Next base: position 51,860 of record LQRL01168422.1, on the reverse strand, counting down.
GAACCAAAACCGTCCACTTCAACATCTTAAACTGATGTTTTTTAATCACTCAAACATAATTGTTCAATGTATGTTCTTAATTGTGAATGATAATCACACGAGTTTTAATCGAATTTTATATAGTCGAATAAAGGCCTACGCAATATATATTTAGAAAAAATAAGCAGTAAATCTATGAGGCAGTACGTTATGCAACTACGCATTTTCTCTATAAATATTAACTTGCGGTTATTTATATATATTTTTTTCGAACGATAAATTGCTTTGACCGAGCATGACCGATTTTTTTTCTTTAAGTAAAAGTAAGCATGACATCTATAAAATGATAAGAATAGATAATTATTAAATTTCACATAGTTTATTTTTCATATATGATTATTGAAAAATAACTAATCAGGTAATATGAGCAAATTTGCATTGTATTTTTAAAATTCTCATATAACATAAAGTTAAAGTTTTAGAAATTCGTCAAAATTACCAAAAATTATCAAATTATTTCTAAAAAACGTGGCGCGATACATCAGTTTCAAATGTAGTTTTGTAACCAGTGCGGCCAAATTTATAAACTTGTTATTCATTTATATTTTAGTTAAACACGTTTTAAGTAAAAGCACGTGTTTAAAAAAACATATAGTGCTGGTAGTTTTATTGCAATTTATAGCCTATTTGTCGTCCGATAGCTGCTCACTATGTACATGTATGCTACGTCCGGTTAGTGAACTGCCACCTGAATAGCATTGGTAAAATTAAAATATACTTCCACAGTGCAATATATCATTTTATTGTATAATTTTAGAATTCAAAATGTTTAATGACCTTCTTTTTTTCTCTGCTGGAAATAAACGAGACTGGGTGTTATAGTACAAAACAATAAAACATCATTTCGTTCATAATCTTATTTTGTTACTCATGTACTGCATTTTTATTAATCTTTTGCATATCTAGACACATGTTTAGCCCATTCGGATAGATTTCCGCCTGATCCAAGGACATTGGGTAGGAAGGTTTGAAGATTAATGCCGAGGTCCACCCGGTCCCTTGAAAGTCAAGCATTCAGACATGAAGTGTAATTTTTATTACATGTCACGCTGATGGTTTTATATTTAAAAAAAAAACAATTTGTGGAATTTGTAAAAACCTACTTGTTTGGCGGTGTATTATGGCCCTTTCATCGGGCCCTGTATTTCCCTTAGAATTATTATTAACACATTTTATGGAAAACGCGTATGTCAAATTATACCATAAAATGATACATGCCCTCATACATGATAACCTAACTCTTTATGAATCAATACAAATTGCCAAACATATATTTAAGAACAAAAATGATAAGGATACGCAGGGCCACACGTCGGACCAAAGGATAGGCATAAGGTCTGGCTCGCCCTTGCCTTCGGGGACAGCAATCACAACATGCAATATTACTATATAATTGGTTTAATACTTGTTTGAACATAAGCGTTTGGCTACATTGTATGTCCATAGCTTGGCAATGAAGTTTTATTGCATTCGGCCCGGCCACCGAGTGGATGTTTTGTATAAATTAGATAATCTTCGTGCAAAATGAAATGTATTAAGTTTAACACTTTTGTTTAGAGAGGCGTTTTTGTTATGTTCATGGATGGACAATGAAGTCCTTATTGAATTTGACCAGCGAATATATTACTTATCATCTTGCAAAAATGCTCCTTATTGACTTAGGCCTAACATTTTTGTGAACAGAAATGTTTTAGGAAAGTCCATGAATCGTCAAAGAAGTCCCTTATTGGATTCGGTCAGCTAGCGGATGTTTTGTATAGCTGCTGAGATAATGTTCTGCCTTGACTTATGAGAGTTATGAACATCTGGAAAAGAGAGCATACCATTGTTCGTTTCGTGTAATACAGTGATCTACGTGAAATTGTCGAATGTATCTTAATAGTTTTTAAAAAATCTTAAACAGATTCAATTATGTATTCATAAAATGGATATATACATAAATGTATTTAATATTCAAGTCAGTCAACAGTACATCTCATTTTGGGACTTGTTGTGACACACTGGTGAGCTCACGATGAGGTCATATGACCATCGAAATCTCACATGAACCTCACCAAGGTCTTGCACGTAATACTCATATATATGAGTTCACATCGTGAGGAACATATGTAAGCTTATATACGGGTCGAATCAATCTTACCGTGTGGGCTTACTGAAAATACTAGTACAAAATGTGATTATCGTGTGCTGTTGTCCATACACCTGACTAACAGTATTTTGAGCGCGAAAGGTCAGTAATCAATTAACGTTTTGTGCATCATGTATACAATGCTGCAATCTTGCTGGGAGAAATAACTCGCATCATAAACATACGATAAACATAGAGCTTTATGTGATTGACCAATGATTTTTCGTTTGTGGGCGTTAAACGCATTCTTGTTACATAAATGGAGTTATTTTTGTAAAGAGAATAACTTCATTTGAGTCCATCAATCAACACCTACAAATCGATCCGAAATAAGAATTATAGATTTCGATAAAACTATACAAATAGCTTTAATTTAAAGAGTAACGGGGAGCTTTCCTTTTTTGAATGGAATCAAAATTGTAATATAAGCTATATCATACAGTTTAAACCTTTTAAATCTAAATATCGATATCAATTTACATCGTTTCAAACGTTTTATTTTGTTTGACTCGTTTAGCCGTTTAGGCGTTTAGTCGTTTAGGCGTTTAGCCGTTAAGGTGTTTAGTCGTAACGGCGTTTATGTATTTTGTTATGTACTGTTCATCGGCAGCTGATGTGATTGAATTTGAATATGGTTATGTACATGTACGTACATATGCGACACATTCTGGTTTAATAAAAAAGCCGGTATTATTGTCTTAAATAAAATCTTAATTGATAAAATAAGATTAACGAAACATAGCTGCATCCACCTTTATTTGTGAATATGTAAATGCTTGTTTTCAAACCTCATTTGATGTATGGCATCAGACAAATTTAGCCCTTTATGTACTTATATGTGTTTAGGCACTTTGCCGTTTTGAAATTCTCGTTTACGCCCTTGAAAAGTATTGTTTATGCGTTTGATTTGCATCATTTAACCGTTTGAGTTTGAAATGGTTTTAACTGTATATCCAACCTTCCGAATTTCCAGGGGGATAATATAATAAAATATACCTTATGACATAAACGTTTTTTTTTCTTTTAGGATACCGGATCAATATTCCGGTTGTCGGCACAGGATGACATAGGATATACCAACCGTGCTACCAATCATGTTTAGTTTACCGATAATTGTTATTCAAACGCAATTCATAGCTATATATAACATATGTATTGCAAAATACCTGACCTGAATGATTAGGAAAAAGTCGAGCAACATATAAATTATATATGTGGACCATGATGCTAATACATATATTAAGGTTCGAGTATAATCGGGTCTGCTGAAAACATGCAGAATCTCACAAATGTTCTATATGAACAACGCAGAAAACTCAAAAACGAACTTTGATTGACTACGCAAAAATATCAGTTATCACATGGCTGTACAGCTGGGCCACAATTTGAACAATTATTATTTTGGGAAAAAGTACCAAATTAGGCCGACTTTGTTTTGTTAGGAAACCAATTGCGCTTTATATTTGGAAAACGCACTTTATCCTTGCCTAAAAATGACGTCCCAAAATGAACGTCCCGAAAACTTTCATATGGGCGCAAAGGGGCGTCTTACCTAGTGGGATATTCCAATACTTCCCTAATACTGAAGGGCACCCCCACCATTCATTTTTCAGAAAGTTGTTCACCTTAAAACAACTTAACTAAGACTAACAACAACAACTTTATGAACATAAAAATTTTGCAATAAAAGTGTTCAATTTTTCAAAGCCAGCTGAGCTGTTCCTCCTTTCCTAGCAAGATTGGAGCAGATAAGGAACTCTTTTGCAATAATTAAACTGTTGAATATAATTCAATCACATATCACGAATAACAAATAACAGGTCATAAGACAAGAAAATTATGATCAATATGAAATTTATTATTCCCATAATTTATCACAAAATAAAGAAATAATTAAACAAAGGTGTTCCTCAAACTGCTAATACATTGTATCTCAGAGCTAGAACGAATTTCCTCAAATTCCCTAACCTACAACATGTAGCTGGGATTTGCCGGGGAACGCCTTTTGTAAGGAACAGCTCGTGAGGTACTCATGTTTGCCTTATACTTCTGGTGTCCATCCAGGCCCTGTTTATAATAAGTGTAAAGCCTATAGGTTTCATATTTCAGTGGTTTTGTTTGTTCTGCTGGGTTCATTATCATCTTATATGTTATCTTAGCATCATCCGAAAGTAGGAATATTCAAGATAATACTGATCACAACTTTCAACTATATAACATAATCCACAGTATCAAACTAACCCTTAAACCTAGCAATAGTTTTTAATTAAGACCCGTGTTTAATTCAAACCTAGCTTTTTGCCATCAGTTTGTATTTATTTAAACAATCTAAGGTATTTGCTATTAAAAAGCTTTAGATTTAAACAAGGGAATCGCCCTGTGGGAGATTTTCAAGAGGAAACATCCATGGGATGGTGTTATGTTCCCTGATATATTTAAATTTTGTTTGACTGTGGTTTGATGATAGTTTTAAGCTTGGTTTGAAGGACCTTCAAAATGACCTTATTATCGAATGCTTAAGTGTTTAAGCAAGGTTTGACGGTTAATTGATTCAGTTTGAACGCACCCTTACCAGAAGCCTCGTTCATCCGGAATAAAAGCTTTTTGGGTGAACACAACGAATAAATTACTATGTTTTATACAAATGTGGCTTTCAGTTTGAAGCGCATAATGTGTATTTTGAGTTTTTTTTTCGGAACGGGTGAACGCAGCCTTACTATGACGTCCATATCTTTACAGTCTTTATAACCGATGCTCACATTTTTATTCATGTCGGTTCTTATTTTCCTAGGTAAAATAATACTTTTAGTTAGCTACAGCATTTTGTAGCACTTAGCACTTATTCTTTAATTGATAAACTTTTTAGTTGGAAAATTAGTTGGTAGGGGAGAGAGTTTATGGCTTGCTAATACGATCTTTTATTATTCTTACAACTGTCTAACTATACTGAGTATCATAAGATGTGGCCTGTTGATAATGTATTTCTACTACGTTTTAATCATGTGAGTCCACTATGGATATTCTACTGATCTATGTCCAAAATTGTCCAAATCCTTTTTTACTCAAAATGGTCCATATGGTCTTATTGCAAAGCAATAGTATATATTTGCTATATTGCTTTATATTGCCCGGCTCCTTAGCGGATTTTCTCTTTTTATTCTTTTTTGCCTTTCTTCAGATAATTGGCCTTGGTTGGTATCTGGCAATACGGGATGGAGTAAGGCAAAAGAAGGATTAAGTACAGATACCGAGCTGCTAAACCATAGCAGGAGCAAACAAGTAAGCAATTTCTGAGTGCTGGTAGCAGGAAAACACAACACACACTCTTATGAGCATATATTGTATTGAGCAAATCATGAGAGCAAATATCTACATCTCTTACTATGGCTAACCGCCTCCCCCTATTAGGCAATGGACTCGTCCCAAAATAGGTACCACAGCATTTTGAGTTTTTAACGTTCATGAAAATACTCAGTAACTACATACTCTATACATGATCTGCAACCTTAAAGTAGTATAAGTTATTAAAATATATGTGTTTTATTGGGTTATTTTATGTAAAATTGCGCAAAATAAAAACCGGTGTTTATTTTCGCATGCGCACTGCGCAGAATCCGGATTTCCTGGATCCGAAGCTCCCCCTTGCGCCAATGGTTGAGTCCGAGGTATAAGTAAGGGAGAAAAGAACATATGGAACTCACTGTAACATTTGAAAGGCAATACAAACACTGTCTATCATCCTAAGGATCGTCGGGTCGAAACAGGCTTAGTGTGTAGTACAGGCTTTCTAATCTAACAAAAAACCAACTCAAAATGGTAAGTGAAAACGCTTTTTACTTTTTGAAATTTAATATTGTATATATGTAATTTTTCATATATGATGTAATTTTGGAATGGTTAAATTTTAGATTCTAAATAAGATTCTATATAATTCATATTAATTGAAGGTCATTGAAAGGTCAAATTAATATGGCTTGACAATACTTAACTTTTTTATTATGTTAAGCTTTTATCTAAGTATATTATGATACGAATAAGAATATTGGATAGTCAAAACTAGCGATTGAAATTTAAAAGGGGCAAAATTGATCTAGACTCATCCATCTGTGTTTCTATTAATGAAAAAATAAAGAGTTTCCTAGAAGCTAACAGTTAATTATTAATAGTATCCACAATTTTCTGAATTTACATTTTGCATGTTGATTATATTATTAAAACACATCCCTCCTAAGAAAATATCATATTTTTATAATGTGATAACTTGATTTGATACTTAAGATGATACATAGCTATCACACCTTTTTCTAATGATGAACTTATTACATGTTTCATTACTCTTTATTTATATCTGATCTTTCACATAATTATACTAAAATACTAGATAGTTATCTGATTCACCGATTTCGCATAACATAAAACTATATAAATTGATATTTAATCATTCTTAAACCACCATATCACTATGTTAATAATAACTTTGAAAATAAAACCAACCTTTCTTTATCTCAAACTTATCAAGATCGATTATCATTATTTAATCTACTACAGTATGTTTCAATATTTCGACAAATGATATAATTTCCTGTCTGTTATAAAGTCTAGCATCCACGATAAACCATAGATTATTTAAGATTTTAGATATCTGATTAATTTTATTGAATGTTGGTGATATACCAAGCTATTTGATTTGCTTTTTGTTTTGTTTTTGATTTGATATCTAAAAATACAAATAGCAAAAAATGAATGACTTTGGATATGCACAATGATACCATCAAACGGATATATTGTATATTGAAAATGAGGAAACCGGCTCAACAAAATACATGGAAATTCAAATTCATGGACTATCGTGGATGCTCATCTATATAATATGAAATCGCAGTAAGACCTGTAGCTATAATCTAAACGGATATAAACTATATTTGGAACTACATCCCATTCGACAATACGTTGTGTGACGTCAGAAAGACGTACTTATATAAGTTCTATCTAAAAGTACATAGTTATGGACGTAAAATTAACGTTGGCGCAACTTTTCGACACTACTCGATATAAATTAACTTTTATCGGATTTTGCGTAAAATTGCGTTCGACAAGAATTGGTACGCGACGTTGCGCATATTGTAGACGTTAGAACAATCTGTCTTGTCGAGGGGAAGTTACTCTAAATCGCCATCTCAATAGGAGCTTATAAAAATACATTTCGATCTTGCATGAACAGAAGTGCTAAAATATTCTTGCTCGGTCATGATTGGCGAGTGTGAGTATATACGAGTCATATAAGGAAATAAGCTCAAAATACTGATTCTAGATAATTGCTGCATGCATATGTACAAAAGAGCGTTTGACGTGTATGTTCGTTTGTCCGTTTGCCGATACAATGTACATGCTTTGGCTGTATATGTATCGATGTGGCGATTTTAATTTTAGACGAAAACCTAATTTGATAACAGAAATAATATTATAGTATTCTTTATTTATTTGGCAATATATTATTTTCTCTTTCGATAATCTTCATGAATATTTTTGAAAATCATAGGGAAACACCATAAATCCAACCATTTTATTAAAACTACAACCATAATGAAAATGTATAAAACTTAAATAAGCTATACAATTGTATATAGATCGCTTTTCATATATTGTGAATATTAGTTTTGCTTGTTGTGCAAAGTTGAATTGGTTTAATTTCTCATTAGTTTGATTTTTGCTGAGGGGTTTAGCAGTATTTTGAGCTTATAATATATGACTTCCACGAATAAACAAAGTTATCATCATATAAAACACAGGTTTATAAATAGAAAGTTTGCTACAGGTCTTACAGCATTATAAAACTAAACCCATTTGACCAGACGTCGCTAGGCGTCCAAATACGTTATTGTTTTCCTGACGTCATTCTTCGTTGCGGAAAAAGTGATTAAAACCGAATAACGTTTCGTAGACTGATAACGCATCACAATGCTCACAATATAAAATACGTAATTAAAATGCAATATAAAGCAAAGGACGATGTCGTTTAAACGTTGCGTATTTATACGTCGTTTTAACAACGTATCTTGCTGAGTAGGCACGTATCCCAAGTCCTCGATTGATTAATTATTTTTCTTGTGTGAATAACCATCTCTTATCTATTATTTCTATATCTCTTTTATCTATATCTATCTTATCTATTTTCAGTCAGATCTCAGCTCATCTGAAATCGAAGGTAACACTACTAACCCAAGACTTGCCTGAAAACAAGTCATGTATATATGTTTTTGGGGGTTTTATAGGTATTTTAGGCATTTGTTTACAAATGCATAGGTTTTTTATTTATATTTATTTTGCGCTTTTTGTGTGCAGTTGTTTTCTTTGCATTCATTATGTTGGCTTTGACTTTTTCGAACTTCAGGCCAAAAAGAACATGGGACTCAGCGAGGGCGAAATTGAAGGTATGTAACAATAATTGCAATTCAATTATAGGTATGAATAATTAAGTATTATTTCCATTTGCATTTATGACTATAAATAGCGACGTTTTGTGGTTAGTCCGGATGAGTATTTTCTGGTTTTTCCTAGAAAACCGAGAGTCATGGCGTTTTATGATTATTTCGAACTATGAGCTTTAAACACTGAAAACACAAGAATAACATTTATTTAAATAAAAGTGTAAGTAACTATTTTTGCTTAATGCTTAAATGGCATTTTTTTTAATTTGTGCATGTTTTATTACATATACGTTATAAACAGGTAAGTTAATGTTATCATTTTTCTAGAATATTCATTAGGGATGGGGAATGGGTGGACGGGGGTATTAGTAGGTAGGGTTTGAAAAGGTTCATTCTAATTTAAATCCGCAAAGATTACTCAATATAAACTGTTACGATTATAAGATGTAACATAGAGTCTGTTATCGGTAATCGAAAACAAAAGAGTAAGAATATCCATTTTTAATCACGTCTCAATTAGCTTTGTTAAATAACTTGTAATTTTAAGGAAAAATCATTTGTCTGGAAATAAAAAAGTCACTTGAAGAAATAGTGGTTTATTAGAGAAAATAATTTAAGTGCATTTTACTTAATACGAAGGGCACCCCACGACCAAGTTTTCAAAAAGTGTTTATTTGAGTATAAAATCACTTGTAACATGGATATATGCGGAACGAAATCACAATCAGTAAAATATTTTTTTTTAAGGTGTTCCTATTGTTGTAGCTAGCTGGGCTCACTGCGCACATCTAGCTGGCTATAATCATAAGAGGAACACCTTTTATGAAAGATGAAAATAGTAAAACTGGTATAAATGACCAATATCTAGTTGTATTTCAGTTTATTATGCCTAGCTAGAATCTCTGAATAAAATTAAAACCTAAATTGACGAAAGAATTTATAAAAATTGACAAAAAATTAAAAAGGTTTTCCTTTAATTCTTGTAGCTAGAGGGCCATTTTTGAAAGTTTGTAGCTAGATGAAATTTGAAAAGGAACACCTCTTTTGAGGAACACCTCGTGGGGTGCTCTTCTTAATACTGATGCCATTAGGAAATATAGTTCAGCTTACCTGCTATTCTGAAACATTTTATACCAAGGAAATGAACAAGATTGAGTACCCATTAAAACGATAACACAGAAAGAAAAAACATAGTTTTTCTGAACCATGTACTTAGTTTTTCGATAGATTATAGAGAAACCGTTTCGACTGACGTTGAGTTATCTGAGAAAACGTGACGTAAACCCGATAAAAATGTTGTTATGCACTTTTTCATACGAATCACATTCTTGTGATATAATTGAAGAGTTCTGTGCATAAAGGCGCTTATTTAAAACGCTCTTTCCATCCCTAGCTATTACAAAGAATAAAGAATAAATATTAAAAGTTGTGATAGATCTTTCATAAGCATTCATATGTTTTTACAGTTCAAGCAACAACAACAAAAACAAAAAAAATAGCGGAAAATGAATATATTAATAAGAAATAAGCATCGGAACCCCCTTTATTTCAGATAAGTAACAAAATAATGGTGTTTAGTATTTGGATGATATATAACTCAATTTATATGGCTATGTCCTAAAATTTCGTTGGCTTAAATGAAAATGTGGTTAATAAGAAAACTGACCTTAAAATCTTTGTAGATCTTAATGTCACGCTTAATATCCCTATTTTTATTTCGTTGGTTAAAAAGCTCTAACTAGACATTTGAAAATTATATATAATGTTTTATAATTCTATGCGAATTCTTTTATTTAAACACAAACATAAAGTAGAGTTAATCATAACTATAATGATATTGCTATAAGTCGCACCTCATATCATGTAGTAAGATGGTTTTCTGGATAAATTTAGACATACTCCGGGTAGCATAGTACACTAAGAAAAAAGTAGCGAGGTTGCAAATAGGAGATAGAAGGTCGCTGTTTGACTGTAATTAACGCCTACTAATTAAAGAGAGAAAAGAAACGAAAAAAAACTGGATATGCTAAAAGGAATAAACGGGCTAATTGAGAATTGTAGAACGCATGGGTAAGAAGGTATAAGCGGACTAATTACATATAGTAGTAGTATTTACACCAGTGGTAGCCAGCAGCCTATAGGCGCGAAGTTTGAGCTGGAGGTTATACGCATACTGTTTGTATAGATTACCTCTTTGCCAAGAATGCAGCAGGGCCCTCCTGAAAAAAATATAAGGAGCGCGGCTCCGAAAAAAAAACATAAGAAACACCGGTAACCATTAGTTGCACTATGGCTTTTCTTGGCTTTCCGCAATCGGGATATGTTAGTATAAGTTAGTGAACTCATCTCGCAGCTATATGCTATATGTACTTCCAGAGTGGTGGTATGATCCGATACATTGATGGGTCTCATATGATTGGATTGACTACTTGGTCCAATTTTAGTGGCAAACTATGGGCATATTTCTGAAATACATTTCCATTTGCAATATAAAATTGAAATACCAACGAATTCTTATGGTGAAAAAATATATATTGAAATAAACAAGAACATTATGGAAAAAGGGCATTTAGAAAAAAATATGAAAAAAGGGCATTTAGAAAAAAATTTAAGTTAACATTCATATTTGATCCATATTCTATTCGATCCAATCCAAAACCATACTTCATTTTCTGACACCTGCCATGGTTGGTTGAAAAGTGTGCGTTTTGAGCGCCTACACCACATAGTTTTGGTACACTCTGGATTAGTTGGCAACTGCTAGCTCCGAGCTGTTGGCTAAATACTTACGTTGCGGCTCATTATGAGACAAGATATAGACAAACTTCTTCTTTTTCTCCGACCGCGGCAACCAAACCACTATATGTACGGAAAAACCTTGTCTGTTTCGGGTTGGCGGTCCATAGTCATACCCAAATAAGGACATGCGCGTTATATTGCGTTTTGAATGCATTTTTATATACTGCGGGTGTCTGATTAGATTATGAAACATAACTGAATAGAATTTGATTGTTCAATTTTAGAAATACGCGATTTTTCTACCTCAGTAGAATATGGACCGAAAATGCATACTACCCGCCAAAGGTTTGATAAGAGGCTGGGTAATCAGAACACAAAAAATGAGTAAATCATTAATCAGCCATCGAAGAAAAAAAATACAAATTATTTGACCTGACAGGAAAATGTAAAAAAAGGGAAAGTTCGTCTTTTAATCTTAATGGCGAATCTTTTGAAAGGGAATTGTAAAACAAAATGACTTAAATCTGGTATGTTGAATCAACGCAGGGCATTCTAAAAATCTGTTAAAACGGAGACCAGTACATCTTTATACCTTGTCTAAATGATAAATGCCATTTTACTCCATTTTCTATCAACCGTTCGGGCTAGACAGTAATCATGAGCCTTTTAGTCGGAGCATCCTTTCTTAGCAGAAAGCATTTGCAATGGTTGGCTTATCTTAACGGAGTTATTAGTTGTTGCCAAAATGATTTCAAGAGGTGTGTAGTGGGAGTGGGTGTATGTGGATTGGATCAATATTCTGGATTTATTTGATTAATGCTTAAAGCTATCTTGTAACTTGGCTCAAATTATGTTATTAAAACCTTATATATGCCTTTCTATAATGAAGAAAATGCAATTTGAATATTTTGGATATTGTTTAAACGTTCATCATGCAAGTTTCGAAGAAACACTATTATTTTATCACAATATAGTATTGAGAGATTGTTATTCCATATTTTGGAATGAATATCAACCAAATCTAGTTATAGTACCCCTTCAAATCTTACTATATATTTTTCATACATACCTGTAAGTCAAAATTATCAAACAGTAATTCTAGAGAGCCCATTCCAATTATCCACCGGTTTCTATATACACCGGTTCAAAGTTTTCCGTAGCGTTCTTAGAGAATATATCATTCCAGACCTTTTCCAGAGCAAAATCCAAGAGAACGCTTTTATTGATTGGTATATCCGGATTATTTCGCTCAAACGTAAATCCACAACACACACAGATCTCTAGGCAACTATGTCTGGCTGCTATTATCATTTGTGTAACCATAGTAACACACTGTATTATGCGATTATCGGTTACCAAAGCAATGGTATTGTTAGTATTTACCGTCTACTGCAATACAGGGATATAGGATGTTAGTAATTATGCTTAGCTGTGGTTGAGTATATTGTTGGGTAAACCAACCATTGCAAAATTGAGAAATTGCAAAGTTGAGAAATTGCAAGACATATAAAATATAGCATGAGATCTAATAGAATGTTCCGTCTTTTGGAACATATTGAAATCAATTAAAATTTGCTCTTTTCTCACCCTTTTCAGTATTCTTTATTAAAATGTATAATTATAACCTGAATGACATTAACCAATGATTTTCGGATCACCTTATGTAACAAAACGTCGATTTAATTTAATCTAGAAAAATATTAATATTGAAGTTACCACATAATTATGAGCATGTTTCTATTATAATAATGTCTAACGATATTTTGTGCGGAATGATTATGTAATTGAAGATAATATATTTTATAGCCCCTATTACCTATTTATACTATAAACAGACTATAAACTAAGGCTTGGTATACACTTATGGCGAAATATATTACATCTCAGTTTGGGCAAAATTACATTGATGGTACAGTATGTAAGAGCATTTTATTGCTACATCAAATGGGAATATAACGGTTTGATATAATAAAAGCTGCGTGTTCATAAAACGTATGGTAAAAAGAAATATTGTTTATGCAACGATTTCTTTTTAAAATTGATAAAGTTCGACATGAAATATTTTTCATTTTATGAATGTCGTTCTTTGTACACACGTATAAGCCGCGTTCATGTGTAGAAAAGGCTCGTGAATAATGCCAAAAAGCCCGTTTTTGCGTGAGGAGAAAGCTATGTTTTAAACAAATGTGATTTTTGAGCTTTCGGTTTTTGAGCTTTTATTTTCGTTTCTTTTTGGATGCGTGAACGCGGCTTGACGTATTCAATCACGAATGTGCACCCTAGCGGCAAAGCGCGTTGATATGAAGTCGAAAAAATCCCAACGTTGTTATAAAAGTCATATATTGGATACTTATATAAAATTTATCGAAGCTTATATTAACTTGTTGTAGTTAATAATACATTATTGCCGCGATGGTATGACGTCACGTCGATCGTTGAAAAAAAAAAACGAAAAATTACGCTTGCTTTATAAGGTGCATAAAAACAGTATCCGGTCAAAAGACCGTTTATATAATACCGCTGATTTTGACAACAAATGACATAAAAAAACCCAATGTAAAATTCTCAGATCATATTAGTTTTTCACAAGTTGTTTTCTAGTTGCGATTTATCTTGAGTCTTAAAACTTGTTCGAACTTCGAAAGAAAAGTCAACGTCGTTTAAATATTGGGCGACCCCTTACTAAGAAGGACATTTCGAGTCCGTTCAATGGCAGACCGTAAAAAACACGTAATTATTTTGCCTGCGATAAGAGGTCTGATTTGGCGATGTGTTAACACTTTTCTAGCTGTGGCCTTTTTAGCCATGAAAATCTCCATCCCCTCGTTTCGGTTATTTTTGTTGGAGATAGTACACCATATTGACTCAAGCAAAACATTGTTCTCATAATATTGACACACGAACGCGCGTGCATTAGCCGGTTTTTTATACGCACCAAGAGATGTTAAGAACTATGTATAAGTGATGCAAAAAGAAGAGATCTAATCCAGAAACGCATTATCAAACGTTTGAGAAGCATATAATAACGATTTTACTGAATAGAACAGTAACAGGATTTATCAAATTGGATAATTAATAATCATAAGAGCATCTGGATAAAATACTCAATAAATTGTTGAAACGCTGGAACTAGCTAACAAGTAAAATAAAAGGAATTAAGTAATCAATTAGCATAAAATTTCAAAATCAAAATGGCAGAGAAAGGATTTACAGAATCAGAATTAGAAGGTGTAGTTTAAAGTTGTTGTTAATTTCATAGAAATAAATATATCTATTAGTAATCTGATGAAAATAAATCCCGTTTCTTAAAATTATTGGTACGTCATTGGTGAAAAATACTTTATGTTACTACCATACACAATCATGCAAGGGAGTGGTGTAATGAATTCATTACACCCATAAGTGAGACCCAATGTATTCTATTATAGTTTTTGCTTGATATGAAATACAGTTTATACATTTTGCGGTTAGAAATTAGAATGGACCTCCAATAATTTCTGAACTCATTCATTTCATATTCATTTTCATGTTGATATTTCTTGAATGTTTTGTATATTACCGATAGAGTTTGATAAGAAGTACCGTGTATATGTGTATAATGTCATTTACAAATTATAGTAAATATATTGTTGCTTTTAACATATTTTATGTTCATAATATAATTTCAATTCTTTTGCAGCCTTGGGTCCCTTTAATTGTCTAACATAGTTGCAAATAGTCAAATACATTGTAGCGATATTGGTATTTAGGGAATTGGTCGGAAACAAAGAATTTGCAACATAGACAATTATAATCTTTACATAAACAGGGATGACGATCCATTTTATTTTTGATATGAACTTTCTAGGACCATCTCACATTGGATGTATTTTTATCAGAATGACCATAAGGCCATAATTAAGGGCAAATAGCATTGCAAGGCAATACATAAGGGTTTTATCAACATTATGAGTTTATTGCCCTTGCAATAAATATTATTGCTATACTGTCCTTACATAAGAGAATTAAGAGATATAATAATAACATATGATATTTATGTTCATCGTGTATCTTGATTTTGGTCTATGCTGCTTAATCGATGATATATATTTGGATCGGATTCGCTTAAAAATTGTATTGGTTCCCAATGTTCCTTAAAATGAAGACTCCATTAGATTTTAGGAGAATAAGGCACTGCATAATGCTTTGAAGAATTCATTGGTAGAGCAACGTTATCCTTTTTAAAATATGTAGGTAGAACCTACAGATCAATACCAAGCTAAATCTATCATTAAGCTTTTTTTCGCGCAAATCATAACTTTCCTCTAGATTGATAGCATTTCTTATAGGTTACAACCGTATTTGCTTTCTGGGGGTGTTGATATAAACATACGCCTGATATATTCAGTTAGTATGTCTGGATAGAAAAAAAGAGAAAATATAAAACATAAGTCAAAGTACGAAAAGTGCAGGCCACATATTTTTGAATCTCGTAATCAATGGCAAATAAATATATTAAAAGGAGAAAAAAGGGGAAAATAAGTTAATGTATCACAACCTTTATCCAATTGATGCTAGACATACATGTAGTTTTCGAAGCTCATAAGCCATGGTAATGAATTGGGAAAAAGGAGAAAAAAGTAAGAAAATATGTTCACCGCGATCGCAGATAGTAAGCAAGTATTTGTATGTACAGTATAAACTCTGCCTGATAATCACCCAAGTTGTTTATCTTGCGAAAACAACAGTTGCTCTCAAACCAGCCTCCGTCTAATACTATTTTTCTTAGCGATAAGCCACTGCAAATATTGCTTGCATTGCGTATGAGTCTTAAGCGGCCTTAGTATAAGCGGCAGATTTGTGAGCAACTGAATGAGTTAAGCGGCCTTTGGTATTAATGGCAGATTTTGAGCATCTTGTATGGTCTGAGTAAAGGAGTACCCAAAGTTTGCATTCGGCTAACAACCCATTGCTAAGTCTGTGTAACTAAATATTTTCATAATAAGCCGGATCTAAAAAAATAGAAATATCGTTTTAGATGATAACAAAATAAAAATCGTCTTATAAAGTCCTTATAAAATATGAGTTTAATTAAGTGAACATAATATTAAAACCAAGAAACACTAAGCCATCGGAAACTGAAATACACCATATCATACCAACTTCGTTTAGAGGGTACTATTATTATTGAGCATTTCGAACCACTATGATCTCTTAGCAATCCTGAGTGCATAGAATTACTTGTTTATGATATGAGGCCTTTTCTTATATTAAGTATGGAAAGTAATAGTCAATGGTGGGAAAGGCGGAATAACCTCTTTTACACACATAATCATAAAAATTTTATCAGGGAAATTCTTGCAAATCTGTAGCTGGATACTCCTGTAAGCAAGCATCCCTTGCAAGCTACTATGGTTTCTTAGCAATCCAGAGGTTGTTTACGTCTTTTCGAGGCTTTTGCTCACAATCTCTGCAGATGTGTATATGAGCGTCTCTTGTTTACCGCTGCTATCGCGCGATCCCTATAATCCATACTCACTAAAGGCTCACCGCGCGCACAGAAACAAACGCACTACGGCGCGGGTATATGCTCTTCTAAAAATAGTACCCGCGCGCCGCTGCGTATTGATACATAGTTGAGGGGAAGTAACATACGTATACTGCGGTTAGTTGTCTTACGCACTGTGGTTAATATATGTCTGCTAATCAAAATAGTGCATAAAATACGCGAATAAAAAACTGGGAAATAAGTACCTGTTGCTATGAAAAGGAAGCAACAGCACGATGAAAAAGAATATCCATTTTTCTCTTTGCTTACACTTAAATCTTCTTTATCAGAAAGAACACAAGTTTATTCCAATTTTATTTCAATTGAGATATCACGCCCAAAACAGTATTGCAATTTCCAAACAGTGAGCAGTATATTATTGAAAGTTCCGCTCCACAAAAGGTACCATTATTGAATTGAATCGAATCGCGTAATAAATGGTATATATGCAATTAATTTAGGACCCTCAATGAAATCATAAAGAAAATTACCGTTAAATACGGAAAATAAGGCGAAAGTGTTCAGACAACCTCCATGTTTTATTTTATAGACTCTACTCCTGTTTTATACAGACATACAACAGGTTTTTGACCAGTTCGATTTCTGGGAACGGTCTAGATGGTTTGTCCCGTCTGAAAATGAAATCATATAAATAGTTACATAAAATATAAATCCAATTAATTACCATGTAATGTTTTATACCACTGTTACATACAGACGTACGAGAGGTTTTCGACCTGTTCGATTTTTGGGACGGCCGAGATGGTTTGGTAGACGGCGCAAAAGTCGGCGATTTGCTCAGGTGCTGCGCGCTCAATCCCACCAATAAACTGGTGCAAGACAATGGGGGAACGAAAAAATTAGGTATTATCGCCCGCCCGCCAATTTAGAAATGGCGGCGGGGAAAAATGAACGCACAGCTGCGTGAGGATTGTATATAAGGGTTATACATGATAGGGGCAGGAATGGTGTGTGTTATGAATGTATGCGATTCGGTAATGATATATGCTGGTTTTACAGCAACAAAAAATGACTGTTTTGAGGCCAA
>LQRL01168422.1:0-29236 GCA_001703475.1 Hydroides elegans | reverse complement strand
GAGAGTATTTTGTCAGACTTTGATTAACGATTAGGATGAATGATAGATTATTTTGCGTGAATTTATAACATCAGTTCACCAGACATTTTTTTGTAAGATCTTTAAAAAAAATGTCGTGTTACAGTGAAAGCAATGTACACACATACACAGCCGTTATTTGTATAACAAAATGCCCTTGCATAACAATAAAAGTGATTGTCTGTTTTGTTCCCAAAACTCTCTTGTTTTATTGTTGTTTCTATTTTGAAATATGAAAACAAAAAAGAATACGCGTTCGATGCAAGTCGAACATGCAACTTTAAATATATAGCTAAATCGATAAATCCGCAAGCAAAATTAAATGGGATTAAGCACAGACTCAGACAACAAAACAATATGAATTGAATGCTTATTTTGATGTCATATTTTGCTAATTGCATAAGCAAATATATATGTATCTAATTGTGACACATATTAAACGTAATTCAATTACAATAATTTCTATATCACCATATCTATATTAAAAGAATATATTGCTTTGAGTATATATTTAAGGTATTGACTACGACCAAAAGCTACTATACATTATTGGAAAGAATATCATTCATTAATATCAACAATATCCAAAACTTATTTTGTTTATTCTTTTAAATAAAAGAAGTCGAAATAGACCTTTTTTCGAAACACACTGTATAAGCATTCTTTTAGGGTGTGTTTCCACGACGGAAAACACAGGGTGTTTTTTTACTGTTTTCTTTATAGGACTTTGAAAATATTTCCAACGTCCTATAAAGAAAGCAGTTAAAAAAACCTGTCCTTTCCGCCGTGGAAACACACCCTTGTAGTTGACAATTTTATCACTCATTTTAGTTTTGAAAAACAAAATTTGGAGTGTTATCATCATCTAGCATTGTTATCATATCTATTGTGTGGAAATAATCGTTAAGAGCTGGAGATAAATAGAATACACATGTATATCATAAAGTATCACACTGCTGTGAAAAGGAGCAGTTAGCATTCAAAATAAGATACATAATTTTAAATAATGCAGCAGTTTTCCACTATTATCATAGGCACAGATCAGGTTATTTTTAAATCGAGGATCAAACATTATTGAACATGATTTCGATATAAATGATATTGATATGTTAACACAATAGCATTTCAACAATTTCATCTGCGGAAGCGATCTGCTATTTTGGATCGCTCGTGTAGCTTAAAATATCGCTGGCGTCAAGCGTCAAAAATCACTGGCTTTAGTTTTATCATTATGACTGTTTATCTTTTTTTTCAAATCGTCATGTACCATGTCATATCTAACAATTTTGTAGCTGTATATTCTGAAGTGCAATAACAACCTGTAGTTATTTTGTAATTTTATTCAATAAGTTTTGATTACATTCCGTGCTTGCCAAATAATGCTAGCGTTATGAAAGTATTTTGCAATATGTTCTTTGACAGCGATCTGCGAATTGAAATGACTTTTCTTACTATACAGTTCGTTTGTCTGAAAATATGCTAATTGAAACTCGAAAGGATAAACACAATATCAACATGAAAGGCTTTTGACAATATCTTTAGCGGCAGCTATCTGAGAATTGAAATCGCTCTTGTAGCTGTAAATATCGCTGTCGTCAAGCGTCACAGCTTCGGCTTTTTGCTCGGTTTTGTCTGTTTGAGCGCTATTCCAGTCATATGCCGCTGTAATTATTCTGTAATAAAGAAATATATATATAATGGATTTTGTCTTTCCATTTTGGTCAAAAAATTTGCCTTGCATATAAACTTTGTATTAGTTTTATATTATTCCTAATATGTTGTTCCGAATATATTTTTATAAATGAAAAAGAAAATAGAAAAACAATGAAACCTTAGCTTGGTACTATGCCTACACATCTTTCCAGCTTTCCTAAAAAACACGTGTTTCCTATGCATTCTATCTGAGAGAATCATAATCGCGTCTGCTTAAAAATGCAACAAGCATTTATGCGCTCTAATAGGTATTCCGTTTAAGTTTGATAATATTTCAAAAACATACCTGTCTATTCTACCATTCTCTCGTACGCTATTTGCTGTCGCTTTGATATTTTCCGGCTGTTCTCGAAAGTAGGATTCATAAAGTGATATAAATATCAATATATTCCGTCTATCCATATTATCATATACATTATCGTCATAATCAAACATATCCCATGCAGCTCGAATCAAATCACTCACAACAGCACAGCAGAATTCTTTTTTATGTAGTTCCAATTGAAACAAAAAATCATCGGGTGAACGCAATGTAATATTGAATTCATATTGCTGTTTACCGCTTAATATTGTTTGGGTTATTAACCCGAGTCGGGTATCTGGGCTACTGTTGTTTAATTGTGTTGCCATGGCTGTGATTAAGGTGTTTGTAAAGTCAGGATTCCATTCATCAGTGATTATTATGATGTTGCAATCTGTAAAATTGTAAATAATTAGTTATATAAAATGTAAGCTGCAATATATAGGATATAAATGCCGATTTAATTGGGTTTCTGCTTTTTATTGTGCCAAGATTATAGTTCTATGGCAAGAAATATCCTGATAGTATCAAATATATGCTTTATTATATATGTTATTGAAAATGTTTATATGATATTTAACTTAAAACCTAAGCGATATACGTCGCCATAGCCATAAGGACAATGTGAAACAGACAAAGCAGAATGGAGAGTGATGGGAAGACAAAGAATAAACGTGGTGAGATAGCTAACCACAACATATTCCTACCTGAGAACTCGTCGTTTTTGTTTTCTTCACTGTCTGAAATGTGATGATTTATGATATGTGCTATAAAAGCTGTTGAGTATCAATACGTTCCTATTAAAATTAATTTTTGACATTACAAAGGGTCGCGCCCACTGAGGCGATTGCACGAGCTAGAGCGAGAACAAGAGCCTGAGTGAGAGAAAATTCCCACAAACAAAGTCAAGCGAGAACCAAAGCGACGCTTTTTGCGATGTATTTAAGATATATGACCCATACTTCTGTCGAACAACCATTTTAATTTCAATATTGCACAATATTTATATTAAGGGATTCCGAAAAATATATATATATATAAGACACATTCATTCTAGCTCGCGCTTCATTGGGCGTGAATGACTTTTAGTGGCACAAGATATCTCTCGTACTCGCTCTTGTCCTTGCTCTATATCTCGCATTCGCCTCAGAGGACGCGCTTTTAATAATATCAATAATGTTACGCATTTTGTACAGTTTTAATTATGAGTAAAATAAATGATGCACTCTTATTGACTTATTTATGGATACAAGCGTGTGTGTATTTGATTTATAAAGAATTGGTTTTTGTGAATTACTTCCTAAACTTACCTTTCTTTCTAAGCACCACAAACGCTATAACCAGAGCGATAATTATCAAAATCAACAGGACAGCGATAAGTATTACCAGCAGAACCCAGCGTTTGATATATCGCTTTCCAGCTCCTTTCACTGATGTACCACTTTCTGTGAAACGAACATGTTAAGCTAAATAACAAATCTATTTAGTACGTGTAAAACAACATTATAAGAAATGTATACACAGTGAAATATACATTTCCAATAATGTACCAGTGTCAACTTAACCTACATTTATGAGAATTTCATTTAATCGCGAGTATTATCAATAATAGTTTGGAACCCGATGTACATTTGAGGGGCACCGTGCAACATTTTTTAATGTCTGAGATTGTTATTTTGAAAAAAGAGGCATTGAATGTTTTTGATTTTATCATTTATAAAAGGAATGACATGTGCCTAAAGGATGCATTTATTATGATCGATTCAATCGTGTAGCATTTGTCACAATTATAACATGCATCTATAATTGTGTGACATTTTTCATGCATTTTGTCACAATATGATTTGACTTTGACTTTTGACTTTGAACACATTGTTGCACGGAGCCATTTATTTGTTCTTACTCACCACCAGGTTCAAATCGTGAATATGGCTGATCCTTGTTTTGGACTGCATCATCCTCTATTTCTAGGTAGTCATGCTCAGACCCTGTACTTTTCCGGTTTGGTAGTTGTGCATTATCATATTTCGCATTTCCACTGCTAGAAACTGGTTTGATGTATCCATCATCATAATCTTTGTCATCATGTTTATCCATATTCACTAATCATTGATTATAATATAGCTATATATAGACTATTTATTTGGAATATTTTAACATGATAACATAAAAATACACAAATATTTCCATTTTATATCTATTGAAGTGACGAAACAATATTTCTGTTTTGAAATAGAAGCTAATCCATTGTTTTCAATTTGTTTTCTTTTACGTAGTTGGATTTGCAAGTATACACATTTTTGTTGGTAAATTATTATTATACTTATAATTATGAAGCACTAATGTATGATAAATACCTATTTATATAAAAGTGATAGGGAAATGTTGAATTAATATTCATATCTTATCCGGTTTCGTGATTTCGACCTATTTTATAAGATCAATTTAATAACCACATCAATTTGTGGTACATTTAAATTTCGAATAATTATAGGCAAACATGATTTACAATGCAATGTTTGCCAAGATGTGGTGTTTTCATTGGCACAATTCAATCAAGTCTTATTTGTAAACACAATTTGACATGATAACATAAGTAATATCATTTTTAAACTGGCGTTTCAGTGCATTGCTAAACCCCTAAAATTAAGCTTACAAGGCTATGCATGTTAATTTATATTCTAAAATTAAATAATACCAGTTAGTCAAGTTGTTGCACATTATGTAAGTAAAAAGCATGTAGATCAATGTACGCTTAACCTAGATACTAAATGCAACCCCTTGTATCATCATAAATTAAGACATAAACTGATACCCTTTACTTGTAGGCAACATATTTGATAATCAGGCATATGATGTGTTGTACTACTTATGATGTATTGAACTAATGCAACATGCAATCATGCTAATATTAAGAAAAAGTAATACTTTTCAATTGCATACATTGTAATGGTACAGCAGAAATTCGAAATGCGTAACAATATCAAGCCTGCTTTCAAAAGGCTTAATATTAAATGTTGACTATGTTTTATCATGTCAAAATATTACAAGAACATAATAGGTCTTTCTCAATATACAATGTCTACTGTTTAAATGGAAAATTTCCAGGATCAATTATATGAGCTAAATAATATATAAGCCAAATGGTGAATGACAACTTAACTATAGAGGTTGGATTCAACCAATGCAACATATATCTTATTCCCTCGCACCCTTATAAACATTAAGAAATTTAAACATTTATGATCATTTACATCTTGCATTCATTTACTATCTATTTGTTGTCATTATCGTGCTTCTGCGTACATAGATATAACTCACGACTGTTGTGACCTTGCTCTGATGACTATTATACGAAATCGAATCATGTTTTAGCTTATAACTCTCTTTTTTTTTATTTTATACGTGTCTTATTCTTTTAATTTGTGCAATGATTTGAGAATAGTTTGAGAAACGGCAAATTATAGATTGATAGACTTATATTTACATCAATTTGATAAACTAAACCCCGTACATGCAAACACTATATTACTCGCACTATCATCTCTCTAATCAATGAATCATAAAATCCCCGTTTTTATTATTGCAACATGTTTATATGAGATAATTCAAAATTAGACATTGTATGAAATATTCAAATCACATTGCATTGACATTATATGTCATGCTAGTCTTATCAATGACCATCTCTTTGATTAATATTAATCGGCCTTATATCAATATCTACAATCTATAAAGGTCACCATATGTTCGAGCACATGTATAATTTAACATATAAATACGCACTTCCATCTTTAATTCATTCGTAACAATATTTTCGATAGGTTTAATGTGAATCAATTTCAAACATGATCTTCTTACGATGTATTTTGATGATGCTTCTTTTATCTGAGTGTGGAGCAATTGAGAAGGTAATGCGGTATTGAAAAAATGATTAAAAACAATTTGTGCAAATCCAAACCAATGTTAAATATTAGGTATTTATTTGATATTGTTTATATTTCAGATTTTCGACACTCACAAATTTGAGAATGACATTCAAGCGACACGTGGTTATTTGAAAGGTTAGTTTCTTTGATAAGAGTCATATGCAATATTTTTGGTAGATCAATAATTTTCATAAATATATGCTTACATGTGCACACTATATATAGATTGTGAAATAGTACCATACATACATAAAATTGTTGATTTATATATCGGATATATCGCATGAGTCAAATGTCTAGTTACAGTGTTAAAAAAAATAAAATACTATTCTAGATCGTTTTATTTATTACTATTTTCTATTTGTAGAATACGAAACCGATTATGATGAAGAGCTTAAATAGGTGAATAAGCTACCTGAGCATGACGCTATACTACATGATATTTTGGTCACGATGCACAAATATGAGACCAAGATTAGCGAGCTAGAGGCAAGAAACATGAGGCTAGGATTCAAGAGTTAGAAGTGCAAAATAAAAAGCATGAAGGTAAGATTAAATAATTAGATGTATTATTATACAACTAGGTTACTATATTACTAGAAGGTAAGATAATAAGTTCCATTTATGTTTTGAAATCGGTCTTTCTGATTAATCATCGAATTGTATTAGTTTGTCATATGATTTTTTAATCAAAATCTGCAATATATTTCATAAATTGTTAATCACATACCTTACCTAAGTGTAAAACATATTTCAGAATGTAATTTGCCATCGAGTGAACCCGATATTGGTCTTCCAACTACGAAAAGAGGTAACGGACCCCATAGTAAGTATTTTTAATGTTTTTTGTTTGTTTAAATCAACTTAAAAGATGAATATAGTTACCAATTTTGCTTTCAATAAATGGTATCATGAAATGACGAGTAACTTAATCAAGAATCATTCATTCAATTTAGATGACTAGCCACTCAATGATTTGATATTGGATGAATAATTTTGTCTGAAAAGTTAATTCATCTATTTTCTTATTATATTATCTTATATTGGTATTTTCTAGGTGTTTACATGGCTTTTGCTTGCAATCAAGACCTCATCAGTCTCACATGCACAAACAATCGCACAATCAACGTTATTAGTGCATACTACGCCCAATACACACAAACCTGCTCCGATTCATGCTGTCCCCCACATCCTGAAGATTGCAAAGAATCCATGGAAGAAAACGCTTCAGTTGATTGGATTGCCCTAACCCTTGTTTGCAACAATCAGACCAGTTGTGAGTTTGAGAACCCAGGAAGAGATGTTCCTAGCTGTGAGGACCCGTATCCGTCGAATTATGCGTTGGTCTATGTCTCATGTTCACCAGGTGTGTGTTTATTAAGCTTTACATATCATAGGCGTAATCAAACGTAAAATGTAATTATTTCAATTTAAGTTGAGTGCGCACCAGTAGACTATAAATTCTGAATTACTCTATAATATTTTGAGAAACTCACCGTTTTAATCAATATTACAGACGTGGATCTAACTTGGTAAATAAGATGAATAATTCTTTATATAATAAACTTTATTTGTGCACTACTTGAGTATACTGATTAGCTCAATAGTTTTTCATAAGTTGCTTAATATAAGCCTCTTGATTTATGCTTATGTCACAAATATTACTTGCTACTAATTACTCTTAGGCTTCCGTAGTTTTTATCACACCCCTATATTAGTTTCTGGACATTTTTAGGCGATGTGACGGAGCCCTCTGCCTTCTCAGCTACAATTGACAGTGATAAAACCTACAATGTTGGTGACGTCGTAATTTTTGACATCATCGTTACCAACATCGGCAACAACTACCTCCCAGAAGCAAGCATCTATGTATGCCCTTACCAGGGCATTTACATGTTTAGTTTGACGGTTTATAATTTCTATGGTTACCATATGGGCGCTGATTTAATGTGTAATGATACAGTTCTTGCCACTGCATATTCTTATAGCGAAAGGCACTATCAAGGTTCAGTAACGGTGATAACCGATTGTAACGCTGGGGAAATGGTTTGGGTTAAGAGTATCTACAGCAATAATCGCGTCAATGGGGATTCAATTCAGAATTATAACATTTTCTCTGGGGTACTTTTGCAACCACTTTTAGAAGCATAACAATTGAATAAGGCAGCCACATAAGGCAGTGTATATTTTGTTTTGTCTGATATGTTAAGCAGATAAAGCGTTCGAAAAGTGATTATAACAATTTTCGACTCATAAACAAATTTAAAGAACATTTAACCAAACCAACGTTTAGAAATTGCATTTATGCAAATATCCCATAATGTTTCTATTTCATTCCACTTTTCGAGCACTATTCATTAATAAAAATATCAATAAGAGTAATTTTAATAGTGTTTATCATTCAAATGCGAGATACGTCCACATGTTAATGTGACCACAATTAAATGATGAGGATCATCAACCGGAAACTGATGTATAGAGCCCACCTGGAATAAACATCTGGCCTTATATTTGGGATGCAAAATTATCTAGAAGCCCTTAGGCTTGTTTATCATTGTCATTGGGGTTAAGTGATGAAATATATATTAAATTTTAAACTAAAGTAAGAAGTCCGCGTTTTGCTAGGTCAGACGGTAACACATCTCATTTGTTATGTAAGATTCTGATCTCGGCCACAGAGTGGCGTGAAGGGACAAAGTGTACTTTTATGAAAACATGGCGAGTATCTTTTACATATGTGAAGAATTTTGTGAGCAAAATAGTGCCTAATTACATTCAAATATAAGTTCCTAAGCGAAGGGCTTCAATACAGCAACCAGAAAAGCAAAATCAAAATCATACGGGCAAGAAAACAGAACTATCATAATAATAGAAACAGTTCACTGCTTAAGAGTTTGATCTTCACTAAATTTAAAATTACGCCCTTCAACACTAAAACTTTGGATCAAATAGAAGGTTATAGTATAAGTTCTACGATGATGAATTCAAAAATTACCAGAACCAAAGGCGGCGTGTAAACACAGACACAACAGTTTAAAAATACTATCTTTTTATTAATCTATTCTCATCGAGCCATATCATCAGGAATATGAAAACAATTATTGATAAATGTATCAAATGGATTATGAAAACATATCAGATGATTGTGATAAAATGAATACACCAAGAACAATGCATCGATAAATTAACTAACATATATCTTAAAATCAAAATCAAAACTTTGTATTACGCATGAATGTGATTTCGCAATTCAATTTTAAAAGGCATTTGCATGGGGTTTGCCTGTTATCTAAACTTTATCAGTCTCTTGTGCCTAAACCAACGCACAGTCAATGTAATCAGATCATATTATTCCCAATCCGTAACAACATGCTCCAATATGAAAAAGCCAACCGCACCCAGACGACTACAGAGAGACCATTGAAGAAAATGCTCTTCTTGCCTTCCCTTTGCAAAAATCAAACCAGTTGTTAATCTGAGAATCCTGGCAGATAAGTGCCTAGCTGTGTAATACCGTATCAATCATATCATGCGCTTGTTCAGTTCTCCTGTTAACCATGTACGTGTTTTATGCATTTTAAGTCACAGATGTAATGAAGTATAGAATGCGTCGTCTTTGACGTTTTAACTTTTGAACTTTGTCGAAAAGAAACAGTTTGCTAATTCAGAATTATTAAATTATCAATATATTATATAAAAGCATGTCTCGTCATCTGATGTCCTTCCACATATATGTGGATCCATGAAATTCAGATTTTATAATTTGTTCATCTAAATAATATATTAGGATTTTAAGGCAGAAATTATTACTCCTCACTCTTAATTAGGTTTTGCATGCCAGTTAACACAAACAACATTGTAACTATTTCTATACGACGTCACTGGGTCTTCAGCCTACGCAGCAACAGTCAACAGTAGCGATGAATACGATTATAGTTATGTCATTATTTTTGACTTCATCATTTTCAACATCGGCAATAACTATCTGTCAGAAGCTAGCACCTACACATGCCCATTTGATGGTCTCATTATGATTGATTTGACTGTACTTGATTATTTCAACGATGTAACGAGGCTAAGCTTAATGCACCGAAAAAAGTGTTTTTCATATGCATCTATTACAACTTTTACATGTGCGACTATCTACAACTTTTAAATATGCGTATATGCGTCTATTCACTTTTTTTTCAATGCGTTATTATAACAATGACATTATGTATACTTTGTCAAAAATTCACGACATGAATAGTTGTTCCATTGAATCAATCATTTTAAAGGGTCCAGCATTATAAGTCTTAACACAGCGTAGCTAAAAAAATATTTTTTAAAGAAATTGAAAATCAGTATTTGAGCAGAGCTATCAATGCAGTCTTTATAAGATATAATATCACGCTACACAGATACGGCATTCAACAGAGTTATGCATTCAACAGAGTTATCTCCTAAAGGGTGCCAAGGATGCAGACGCATATGTTGATAACGTCCTCGGAAATACAAGAGACTAATCATGTCATATGGTAATGCTGTGAAACGTATTGGAACGCATCCGATGCGGCATGTTGATACTTCAACAAACAAAGTGTGAGATTGGGGTGCGGATGTTGACTTTGTACCTCACAGAATCAAATAAGGGTATGTTAAGATGGACCGAAAGAAACTTGGCCAGATAAAGGATTTTCCACAGCCAAATACCAGGAAGGAAGTCATATCTTTCCTTGAACTTGCTGAATACCACAGAAAGCTCATTGCCAAATCGCCGTTTCATTGACGGATTTATCTAAGAAAGGCAAACCTATGAAAGTCGAATGGAGACCAACGAAGGAATCAGCATTCCTTACACTGGAGGAGCAATACGGATATAATTTGAGATGATAATGATACAATAAAGATACCATAATAAACATTAGAAGTTTCTGTGTGATCGAATAATAGATTTCGAGAGGAATTAGGATTTTGTTAGAGCTGATAGGATATATACGGATGTGAATTCAAGGAGATATTATTGGACAAATTAAATAAGTGTGAATATATTGGATAGAATGAAGCAGTGTTTGGATATAACGAGTTTTTATTCGGACTCACAAACAAGATGTTGTACGATAGAAGAGCGGAGAGGGGTAGTTTTTTTAAGTTATTGTTTTACTTTCAAGAATGATATGAACACATGACATGATAAAAATAGGAGATTGTGGTAAATTTCATTAACATTCATAATGGATATATTTTGACATTGGTTATCAACATTCATAGTAAATTTGGGAAAAAATAGCAAAACTTAGTTTTCCAGTGACACATGTATGATTACCAAGAAAGTTAATTCAGTCGAACATGGAACAGCGGGAAAAGAAGATATGAAAGGTGTGATTATCCTTATTCAAGCTCTTTCAGATATAATGGTATTTTCCATTTAACAAATCCTATCTATGATATTGAATTGTTTATATATGATATTGTGCGGAAAAGGAGATAAACAAGCATATACAAATCGGTAGCTAGTGCATGTTTTGCCCAACAATATAGATAAACAGATTTTATCAACCTATATCAGGAAGTGATCAGGAAGTGATATTAATAAAGCATAAAGTTTGGAGCAATAGAGTGTAAATATAGTTTGATAGACATGTAACCAAAACACCGAAATCACGAGTTATGGGTTTTCAAGGCTACCGACATTGGTTATTTCTATCAAAAAAAAATTTCCTCTTATATCAAAATCGAGGTTCAAAATCATTATTTAGAAAAGATTGTAGCATTTAAGTAATGTGTTTTGTCGCGTTGAGCTGTAAATGACATCGCTTATACGACAAATATAAGACAACTTTACACATGAAATTCTCAAACATCATAACTTTAAACGGAAAAGAATTTAACAGTGTTAAAAATTGGTGGAAACTCTCCCAGCAAATATGGAGCTTGTTTTGAAATATTTATTTTTATTAGGCTCATTTTGTGGATTAACCAAGGGAAAGGGTAAGAATAAAGTTCATTTAAAACATTTTGCTGATAAGTTATATATTTTTAATGTATGTTCATATATATTAGGTTATCTTCTAATTTCTTGATTTCCTGATAATTGCACTAATTCATAAGCTATATATCAGTTGTATATAGCTAAAATCTTAATTTTAAAAAATAGATACATTTTAATAAAAATAAGAAGCTGGTCAACCAGTTAAAATAAAACACAGAACAAAATGATACAAAATCATATTTCTTTTTTTTTTCACAGTTCTTGATGGAATATTTGAACCAAAATGTTTCAAAAATGTTTTGCAACTTTTAAATTGTGGTTCCTATTGCAGAATGGATGAAGAACTCCACTTTCGGTTTTGAGTATCATTTCTCAAAATATCGAACAACTTGGGAAATTGCCCGAAACGCATGCCTTGAACAAGATGCGGACCTAGCAAGCATACATTCCAAAATGGAAAATCATTGGCTTAATGAAACTAGGTAACTAAACATTGCATGTGGTTATTTTTAATCCACATTTGGCTCTGTTTACACAGATCTAAACAAGCTACAAACCAAGCTTTAGTGTTATTAAAGTTGTGATGGCGATTTAGGTTTCAAACAATTAAGGTCTGTGTTAATTACGTAACAGCGAGCCACTAATAAATCAAATCACTTTGCAATGATACTTGACACTTATTATCACTGCCGGTTCATTGATGGCAACAAGGAGAACAGCTTATAAAAACGTCAATCGCCCTGTGTGGCTTGAATTTGTGATCAACTTGCCTTGAAGTTGAGTTGATCAGCTTGAACGCACCCTTATTCATCTGCCCTTCAAAATTGTGTAATCTTAATGACATCTGAAGGATTAGATAACTATCTGTTACCCTATAACGTTCATGTAATTGAATTGTCACTAGCTCGATAAGTTCCAAAAAAGCTTCCAAAAGAAGTTAATAATTTTATAATTATAAATTAGTCAAAACCAACTTTAAACTATAATCAATGCAAGTCATTTTAATAATTTCAATAATCCAAAAAATAGTGTTTCAAATTTTCATAGAGCCCCCGGCACATATTGGATAGGCTTAAGCAGTCCCGGAGGTGCAAATAATGGAGTATGGCAATTCAGCGATTGCTCACAGGTCGACTACGGAATGTGGCGCCGTGAACAGTTTCAAGAATACTAGTCCAATGGAGAAGAATGCGTATCGGTGAATGCTGCAAGATGGGTTTCAACGCCTTGCACCTTACATAAACAGTTCATTTGTAGAAAGGTATGTATTAGCAATTAATGACAAAAAAGTATAGGAAATGTATTATGTTTTTTTCGGTGATTCGTCTCTGTCCGCTCACATTCAGTTCATTGAAATTAGATAATTGAAACGGGATTAAAAACGCAATAATATACAATCATAGTGTGTCAAAATAGAATTTTCATATATAAATCTATTGATCGAAACAAAAGTATTGTTGGCAAATCAAATTGTTTAGATAAATACTGTTGTAATTATTCGAACCGATCAATCAACCTTCCCATTCAATATATAACCAAATATGTAAACGAAATTAACCTAAGGAAAAATATATCATGACTGGATTATTAAAATTATGCCATATCAAGGTATGTGTATTTTCATTGAATAATAACTTACCAAATAAAATCAATTATTGCATAATCTGAGGCTTAAAATTAATTTCTGCATCAAACGAAAAGAGCAGCGTTATACAAACTCTTTTTTATTTAATAGATTAAGCGAGAAATTTGTGAGACAACATGCTATTCATTCATTCATGCTATAATGAATTGTCTATTTCAGTGTGAACTCTGAATCCAATGCTGCGAACCGTTTCCATGAAACCAAGTCAACCAAAATAAAACAGAAAAAAGAAGCAGTCTGATTGAGAGAACATCTTAGAATTAGCCATTTGATGCCTTTACTACATTTATAAACAAAACTTGTTATATCAAGTAAAATAGATGTCTTAGTTTTTAAGAGAATGACAAACATTGACACAATGAGAGGGACTTTATATAGCCAAATATATTCGGCACGACAGTTGAATAATTAACTATGATACCATGATCATCATAATATAAAAATACGTGTTAAAATTCATAATTATATGTTTATAATGGGCTCAAATACGTGTGTATTTACATGTATACACATGTTGTGATATAGCATGTTATCCTCACATTTTTTCACATACAAAAGTGCATGTTGATATATGTATATATATCTTTGTTTAAATAGTGTATACCTGTTAAAAACATGCATGCCACTAGTCTTTGTTTTCAGAATAAAAGTAAGTATTTTTATTATTATGTATGCATGATTACCAACAAATGTATTTTACCAATACAATGGCCTGATACATATTATTTGCATGCTTTGTCATGCATATTAAAATATTGCAGGATGCAGTACAACTTTCAATATGAAAATAATGCAAAATGAAACAATTGACTGTAAAACGTGCTTGTAGACCTACTCATAATTACGAAAATAACTTGATAATTGTATAGACAACGAAAACAAAAATATCAATTAATTTCGCTATATAAATAGGAATCATTTTTTATGAAAAGAGTTTTACATTCTATAGACTTTCGTAATAAGAAATCGTAAATCTGACTTACAATCTGTATGTTTTATAAAAGGAGAAATAATATGTATTATATAATATATATTGATAAATATGGTATTTGTTTTATTCTTAATTTTGTGATATTGTTTTTACAGATAAATGAGAATATTAACTACGAAAATGCCCTGACTATTTTGCCCTGGCAAACTGGCGTAACGATAAAAGTCGAGCAATGGAGGAAACTAGATAAGTTGCCTTTTGACACCTCGTTTTAAACATTCAATATCATGTTGTGATGTTTCATCTTCTGTCGACATCATCAGTATTAATCATTCACATTCATTATTATTATCATTATTATTTTCATATTCCAGACAGGAATCTACTCAGATCGGCATTTATGAAACTTGTTTCTAAAATTCGTGGTCATTTGATAAGTAAGTAACTTAAGCAACATGTGTTTATCTCAAATAGATATCTCTAAGAGATATTTTCATAAATTTTAATGCGTTGGGATATTTCATTATTTTTATAATATTTACGCATACACTTACACGTACCTATGGCTATGTGTGTATTTGAAAATGTTTTTTTTTTCTCAATAATATTGCTCATTACTTAACATTAACAATAATTCATATATAAATAAAATTCATGATGATAAATATTTTTCAGAAGGCAAAACAGATGACTGTGAGATGAAGATGATTGAAAGCAACAATGGACTCTGAAGCAAGAAGCCAATGAAAAAGCGAAACAAATGAATTTTAAAACTCATTAGTCACTATACATAAGAGATAAATACTTGTTTAGTTATTTATTGTTAAAAAACTCACATTGCTTGCCAGACAAGCATATAGCTACAAAGCATGTTTTATAAAGTTCTAAATATTGTTAACAATTAGCATTTTAAGTAAACAATTGTTGCATGTGTCAAAGGAAAATGAATACTTTGCCATTTTGACATGATATTGCAACTGAGAATTACCAGCTGTATTGATTGGCAATGATGAGCCTTATAAACAGGAAAGACAATACAATGTGACATTAGTTAAATAATTGCATTGGTTGAATAATTGGCGTTATTTAGTATCAAAATTTTAACTGTTTATATTGCAATTTAATCGTGCTTATTTTGCAATGTGATTCATTTCACATAATATGTTTGTTCAAAAATAGATGACACTTCAAATTCATTTATCTAGCATATTTCTACAGCGAAACAATTTTCAATGTATATAAAGGGAATCTGAATATATAATACAATATGTGAAATACAACGTCTTACTTTGAAAACATTTTTTTTCACAAATCCAGATTTCTGTTCAAGTGAATAATAAACATTATCCCTTGTATGACACTAAAAGAAAATAATATTTTTATTAAAGGTTACACATATAAGAATAGATGAATATATCGAAATATAAATATATACAATGTAACTTCATCAATTTTATGTTTTAGTTAGGGCATATATAATCCGTGACAAAAATGAAAATTGGCATTCAAATCCCCGCAACGCTTCAAAATCTCGAGAGAAAATAAATAGAACATAATTGGCATTCAAATGATCCAAAGTCTGTAAAAGCAGCTAAAAGCAGACATAGAATAAGTACAAAGTGTAACATTCATTATTTAAACTTTTTAAGATATAATGATTCTATTGATTTATAAAATCCCATTTATGATCGTGAATTGCTTATGAAAGAGATTTACGAACATAAAGATGAACAAACATATGAAAATCGCAAGCTAATGAATGTTTTTTTTGTTGCAAAAAATATCATCGTTTTCATCCTGGAAGTGAGATAAAAATAACATAAAGTATGTAACAATATATTTAAAAAATATCTTTACAAACACTAAAACTATGACTGATAAATGACACCAAACATCAAAACAATGAGTAATGGTTATTTCAAACCTACCAACTGTTGCTATTTCTGTCTCTTACAAAAAGTGACATTTCCTCTGTTAAATTGAACTTTGAAAATATTTGTTGTGTAGGAGATGATGTTGTAATGTTTTTGTTACTGTGTTGACTGAATCATATTTCCACGACTCAATAGAAGTGCATGTTTATGAATCATAAAAGTGTTTAAATAGTAACATTTCAAAACATTATACATTCAAAAGGAAAGAGCATTTGAATAGACTGTAAAAAAATAATTATGATATAGCTTTGAATGAAACGTCAAAACGTAATCATGGAGTTGGTATTCTTATATGTTATCATCTTAGGTTCAATTTGTGGAATAACAAAGGCAACGGGTGAGAAGAAGATTGTTTTTATTCCAAACCTGCTATCATAAGTCATAAATTAGTCATAAATTATACTTTCGTATAAAGTAGATTTACTTTTTATACTTAAATTTTATGAAAAATGTATCATTTTATTACCCTCACATTGATAAGTTAAAATTATTACAGTGATAATAACGGAATTTTCTTTTCCTGACTTTTATCAAATCTTTATTTTAGACTATTCAAAACGATATTGAATAAATATAAAATGATCTTTTGCTGTTTTTTTATAATCAGAATGGACCGTAAACCCTGCTCTCGGTTTTGAATATCATTTTTCAAGAAACCAAACAACTTGGGGAACTGCAAAGAATGCATGCCATGAACTAAAGGCGGACTTAGTGAGCATACATTCCGAAATGGAGAATCAGTGGCTATTTGATACAAGGTAACCTCGAAACTTTATTATAGCTATTATTGAAAGTTGTGATTTGGGTATGTTTACAAGCATCAAGATAAACTTCAGCAATCTTGTTTTAATTAATAAAGCATAGGGATTAGCCTCAAACCAATTTAGCAGTGTTGGCTTTAGGTAATAATTTTTAATACATAATAACAAACTATCGGCGATTTAATTACTTCGCCATCGCATTTGAAGCTTGGTTTGAGGCTTGGTTTGGTTTGTGTTGACACATCCTTAGCGGCCTTCTATTCCATTCAAAATCTTCAAAGTTTCTTTAATATAAAACAATAAGCTTTACTCATAAAGATTCATATAGGGGAATTATCACTATCTCGGTATGTTGCAGACAGTATCCAGATAAGACAATAGTTTACAGTTACAAATACGTAAAAAAAATTCTAATCGGTATGTGTGTCAATGATATCAAGTATATTCTAAAACTTAAATATGCACATGGAAAACAAAGTATTTTCTTAACTGTCTTTACAGGGCCCCGGGAACTTATTGGATAGGATTAAGCAGTCAGGATGGCAACAAAATTATTAAATGGCAGTTCAGTGATGGTTCACCGATGAACTTCGAACATTGGCGCCGTGCAGAATTTCAAGAATATGGGCCAAACGGGGAAGGATGCGTATCGGTCAATGGGTCGGGCTGGGCTTCAAAACCCTGTGATCTACACAATCAGTTCATTTGCAAGAGGGGTATGTATAAGAATAAAGTGTTAAATATACGTAATAAAATCGCGTCATTTAAATATAATTTTTCCTATGGTGTTAGCATATAGAATATATATCGCGGATACATTCATGCCAGAAAGTTGAATTATTGAAACGGAATTTAAAATGCAATGATATCAAATTATGAATAAAGAAAGTGAACAATAAAAATTCCAAAGTCACATTTAAAACGGACCCCTTCGATAAAACCTTAAGAATATCATCAAAAATACGCGACTTTTCATCGTAATTTTATTAACATTAAAATCTATTGAAATAATTAGGAAGTGTTTTGGCTTACAAAATGATTGAAATATTGAAATTGTAAATATCTAAAGTAATGTAGTAACTTTTCCATGAAAAATATATCATCAAATAAAAACTTAACATAACATAACAAAGATGGAAAATTGGAATATGCCACAACAAGGTATGTATATTTATATTTAATTATAATAAATCAGTTTGATGCACAGTATCATAAATTTTGTTTACAAGTTTGTTTTTGTGGAAATAGAAAGAACCAAATTAAAACATATAATAAAGCACTTAATAAAACATATAATAAAGCATGTATTATAGTGAGTATAAAGGCACTTAAATGTATTATAGTGAGTAAGCTCCAATTAGTGAGACCATTTAAGACGAATTCTTTTTATACTAATTATGCATTTCAGAAAAAAAACCTTGAATCTACCCTTGAGTCTACCAATAATTAACTGAAACAAAGTGGCATCACAATTAGAAGAAGATGACTGAATCCTGAAGTAGATTTATGAACATTAAATTGCTGTATTAAAGTACCAGGATGGGTTTGATTTAAAGTGAATTTAAACAGTATGCAGACGATAAGAGTGACTTGAAAATTGCTCAAATATGCTAGATATGCTTGAATGATCCGCTACACACAATTGTAACGTATATATATTATTGCATGCATATTTACTTTATCAATTATACATTTCATCGTAAGATATGCATGATAAATTTCACATGTTATTGTATAGTATATGGATAGCTAATATATGTAGTTAAGAAAGGGCAAGGATATATTATATGTATAAAAATATTGTATGTATATCTTTATTCTTATTTTGTAGAATTACGGTAAGTATGTTGAATATTATGCATGTATATTTTACATAACACGTCATATTAAAATGCGACAGAACAATACTTTTTACTTGCATGCTCAAGCATGCGAATTGAATTTTTTCAGGCTGCATTACTGCTTTCAATATAAAAAATCATTGCAAAATGAACAATTTAGTATATATGTTTTTATGCGGACATCTTCTTAAATTGTAAGTAATGTAAGTATGATTGTCTTATAAACCATATACATGACAAATAAGTTTATATTTTTCTCTATGAAATAACTTCCTTATGCATCCATGTATTCATGTATTTCAAATAAAATCATGCTATAAACTCATTTATATGTTGAGATTAAGCCTAGAATAGATTATTCTCTTCTATCATCAATATTTTCTAACATCGTGTTTATGACATTGTATTTCTATTTTTTTTCCTCATATAAGTAATAATTATTTAACCATTTGACATAAATTGTTCAATAACCTATATGTTCACATTACAGATGTTGACATTCCTGTAACAAATAATATTGTTTTATGAGGATACCTGCTACAACAATGCCGAAAGGTTTAAAACTGAAAGTTCAAACTGGTGCATCGAGAGACAGGTGAGGAAACCGAAAAAACGTCTAAGAATGAAGAAGTTGATTTTATCTAAATGAATAACATACTTGTTAGTTTATTTAATGTTTCAGTTTTTCAACAAATTGTATCTTGTTGCAAAATTGCATTTGCATATAACTGCCGGCAAAGTATTTCGCTATCATTATACCTATTACTGTTTCATATTCATAATTTCTTTTTGTGTTTCAGCTTTAAGTCAGGAACATGCTTGGATCATCATTCACTTTTATATTCAAAAAGTTGATTGTTTGAGAGGTTAGTAGCTCAAAATGTGTTTACACATTTTAAATATTCATAAATATATAAAAAGTTGAGAACGATAAACTGTCTTTTTTTATAAACTCACACATAACGTATAACGCAGCATGAAATATATGTATTTTACAATGATCTTCCTATTTTTGTTGATGGTTTGATGTGGAGTAATAAGCATGGGTTAATAAGTAATATATATATATAATTATAATCACGTATTTTTGTTATTCTTACATGCAGAGAGCCGATCAGAATTGTGATGACGAAATGTTCAAATATGTCAGTTAGCGTGGCGTCATAATGTGTGTGATTTTAGCTACGATTAAGAAGCAGGCTACATTGGATTCTCTAGAAAAGGACCAGGATTAACTAGCTAATGATTTGAAAAAAATCATAATGATTGAAATAAGCATTTGTTTCATATCTCTACTATGACAATAAACACAGCTAGCCATACGGTCTAGAAAGTATTTTGTTAAAATATTATCAGAATGTTTAAAATGACATTACAAGTGAGCGCAAAATATGGGAGCATAAGAAGAATAAAATTGACATATGCAATGTCTGTATGATATTGCAAGTATTAAATACAGTGATAATTTCTTCAACAAAAAAAGACATAACAATATTACAATATGTAAATAATTGGCTTAGTATGCAAACTTTATAAGCAAAAAAGTATGTTATACAACTTGGCAATGTATTTTTGTTTAGTTGAACTTTCTTTGAATAAGTCTGCTGGTTTCATATCAAATCATATAATACTCACGGTATTTTGATCGAGAAAACTATAGATGTTTATTTGGAAATATATAGACGTACAGTAATGGACCAAGAATATTAAAAATAGAAAGTATCTCTATAAGATTATTTTCGCAGACAAAAATATTTTCGATTGCGTCAAGAATAATACATAATATATCACACAACATAGTAAACTGTACACTTTTTATTGATGCATTTTTTTACAACCATGTTGGTGACATTTTGTAAGATATCGATTTTGCTGGAAAATCGTCATTTTCACACATCATAATCAGAATAAAGTTTGTGTTTTTTATGTTTCCTTTAAGTAAATTGGATCAAATCTAAGAACAAAATTAGACTCTTATCGCTGCGAATTTTATTAAAATAAGGAATATTGAGCCGTTTTATCCTTTTCGGCGATAATATCTATTTGCATGCGTTTTCACCAAAATTCAAAATAAAAAAGGAACCGTATTGTCATTTTGTCATTGTACGAGGTACGAGTCAAACCAATTACCATAAATTAACTTGTACTTTAAACTACCACTGCTTATATAAACACTAATCTAAACCGTATATTGTTTTATTACTGTTTTCATGGAATTCAAAAATCCTTGCTTTGAACAGCTTTATCAAATCCGTCGATGATGTCCTAAAGATTACCACTCTTTATTTACTCTTTCATCTTTTGTTTATCTTATACATCCAATCTATTATGAATCCGATAATCCTAGCATAGAACTGTCTAATCCAGTCCATCGATAATATCCTGAATACTGTCAACCTGTACGGCTTATCTTGTGAGCTTCGGCTCGGTGTATTTTCTCCCCATTTTTTCTTTTTAAAATACCGCTCCATGATCATGTTTCTACATTCTATCGGGTATGATTTACTAAAATTACTCCTTATATTTAAAAAATCAATACGCTAAACCTACATTGTTATACATGTTATCACGGAATTCGAAAATCTTTGCATCGAACAGTCCTGTCCAATCCATCGATTATATTCTGAATACTGTCATCCTGAACGGTTTCTCTCATGAGCTTCGGTGTATTTTCTCCCCACTGCTCTCTCGGGCCCCAGTAATGGTTGATGCGAAGCAGTTTGGGATCCACGTCTACGCTCTCGCCTGAGTATAATACAATATAATCAAATATAAGGCAATATAGTGAAATATGATAATATGTATAAAATCATATAATCCCATTCGGTAAGGAACGTTGTTACTTCGTTTCACTACGAAAATACTTTCTAATTCGGTAATGAGTATATGTTCGCTTATGTCACGATATCAGATTAACGTCAGTGTGGAAACGTTGATACATGTACTTGTATGATATTAATGGATGGTGTTGTGCGTTGTAATACATTTTAGGAATGTGATGTGTTATCTTTTAGGACTGTGCTAACGAAGCACATTGCCATTTCTTATGACAGTCGGGAAATAAATGAGTTAATAAATAATTTATCATGAAAGGTCTAAACGCATCATGTTGTTTTTTTCCTAGAATTTACATGATAGGTACTGCTTATAAAGAGCTTATTTTCACCGTTTTGCTTTATACCTTTTAACACAGTGTTGTGATGCACATTTGCATCTCTGATTTGTGCCGGGCGATAAATGGGTTTGTCCAACTCCATGATGGTCTTTTTCATTCGCCTTCTGTATCTGGATGCGATCCAGACTTCGTTATGCACCGGTTCACCTTTGAAATGTAAATAATTGATAACCAAATAACAATCGAGTTTAAGATTATGTTTGTTTTCACATTTTTATGTGTGCAAACCATGCAAAATATAACTTGCCTTTAGGCATAAGAGACATAAACACTTTTCTGCTGAATCGTCAAAATCATTATAAAGACTCACTGAATAAGGTTAACAACTTTCACATATTTGTTGTAGGTTATTTTAATTCTAAAACATGGCCTTTTAAAGATTAAAGCTATCAATTCTTATCAATAATGAATTACAAGTATTCAAAAACACTCAAAATTATAATCAAATAAAAAGGAGATGACCTAAATGAGATTATAGAATCAAAAACGTAGACTTACCAACTACTAGCCATGTCTTTATCGACAGCTCTGTAGTATCCCTATGGTTCAGCCCTTCAATTGCCCTTATAAGGAACCCACATCCGGAATCCCCAGGGGCGATCGGATATTCATCCATATCAAGCGCTATTTGCCACGTGGTTCCGGTTTTGTATCTATTTATAGCATCCTGATAAGCATGGCGCTGAGCTTCAGGGTACGAGTACCTGTAAAAACAAAGCAGCAATTTATACTTATAAAACATATATTAAAAAATTAAACCAGCTACTCTAAGTCACTTAAAGGAGAACCACAAAAGAAACAGCGTTGCAACGCCTCAATTGCCCTAATAAGGAAACCACATCCGGAATCCTCGGTGGCAACCGGATATTCGTCCATATTTTTCACTATTTGCCATGTGGTTCCGCTTTTGTATCTATTTATAGCATCTTGGTATGCATGACGCTGGGCTTCAGGGTACGAGTACCTGTAAAAGGTAACGATTTAGACTTATAAGAGGTAAATGTAAAATGTTTAACAAATTAACGCCATCCTCTTTATGTTGCCTCAATGCGCATGAGAAACAACTGTTTCATATCTATTTAAAGCGTTTTGGTACGCATGGCGCAGGGTTTCAGGGTACGAGTACTTGTAAACATTATCAAATAAAATTGTGCTAAGTGATTTGAGATATCATATCCATAAATCAATTAAGTCGTCGTTTTAGACGTAATGATGGATATTCCATTTATTTACCATAAATAATCGTGCCCTTTTGTACTCAAATTTCACAAATTTGGACACAAAAAAATGTAAGTTTCTATTTGTTTATCATTATTATAAATAGTCGTAAATGCATGAATTACCATGGTCGTGACCAATCATGGTACGTCACGTATGTCGGGTCGTATTTCGTTGCTAGCCACGATCGGAGTTTCTCGTCACTCGATTTGAAGTTGTCGTACAGATGAATGTGGTTGACACCCGCGTAGAACATGTACCTTGATGAAAATAAAATATGTTAAGCCTTTTGAATAAAACGCTCATATAATGTGAAAAGAAGCTTTTTTAAACAGTTACCTTGGGAAACACAATCGCCATGCATTAACTAAAAGAGATTCACGCTGTGGGCGCTCACTCCCCTATTCGGCTCTTGCGTATTATAGGGGAAAATAGATTTCCTCCCAAACCCCGATCCCCACCCAAGCCCCCTTCTAAAAATGTACTGTAAACGCGAGTTGACATCGTGCGGGCGTGCAGGCGTGTGCACGCTAGGATTTTAGCGTGGACAAATTTTGATTTAAGCGTGGAGTGTTAAAGCGAGCGGGCGTGCAGGCGTGCGGGCGTGCGAGCATGCGGGCGTAGATTTTTCCTTCTACTGCTATACATTTTACAGGTTTTTATTCAAAAGTATTTCATAAGAAAGTCTCTTTTATCGTTGATTTATTTCATGTGATACATGTGGGTGATTGGTCAGGTTAATTATTTCCGAAAAAAGTTTGCAATTCAAATAAACTAAAAGATAAAGTGAAGATCGGTGACAGAAAGTCAAGGCGAAAGAAAAACATTCAATTAAAAAATGAAAGCAATCTTGTTGTAAAACAAAAAAAACAGATTCATGATAGGAAATCTTT
This sequence comes from Hydroides elegans, assembly GCA_001703475.1. NCBI lineage: Eukaryota > Metazoa > Annelida > Polychaeta > Sabellida > Serpulidae > Hydroides > Hydroides elegans. The sequence goes on along the minus strand of LQRL01168422.1, from coordinate 4,906 downwards.
GCTTCTAATTTAGATACGGGGCCTATTTAATTAGCAAAAAAATAATATGATATTAAAAACCAAATAATTATGCAAATTTGATATAACATGGCACTTTGATTTCACGGAATGGTCATTTTATTACATTAATGAACCAATTGGTTTAGCAAACTTTATATATTATCATTGAGCGTGCGCGCGTGCGAGCGTGCGCGCGTGCGCGCGTGTGGGCGTGCAAGCGTGCGGGTGTGTGGGTGTGCGAGCGTGCGGGTGTGTGGGCGTGCGGGCGTGCACAAAATTGAATTCAAGCGTGGAAAAATAAGCGTGCGAGCGTGGAATGTAAAGCGTGCGGGCGTGCAGTCTTCAACTTATAAAGCGCGTTTACTATATATACAGTGACGTGTGGTTGAGGTCTCGGATTCGATGCTTCTAGCGAATTTCTTTCTTTTCATTTATGAGTTTGCCTCGAGAGGCGAGAAGCTATTATAAATCCGTTTTAAATCAGCATCTATTATGAAACATTTGATAGAGGGGATAAACATTTATTAGGAGATCTGTTAGTTTCAACGATGCGACGATAGTTTTGGTAACAGCATAAAAAAACAGTTATTTCGTAATTTCTTTCATTCACGTATATATTTTACCTTATCCATTGATCCAAATGATGTTTTGACCAGCTCGCCGTGTCATTCTCATAGATTCGCACTAAAATTACTGCCACCAAAGTGCATTCATTTTCCTTTAAACACCTAGACGCCCGAATCGGACAAATATCCTCTTCGTTATCCTCATTATTAACCGTATCCTCATCCTTAATTTCCTCATCCTTATCCTTAGATAAAAGCGATCGCTCCCCAGCCTCTATACATGGCTTATTAAAAATTATTTCGTCACTAATAACTATAGTTTGAGCCTGTTCTACTGAGGTTGTAGCGACTTTAAGTGAGTAGCGATATACAACAAGGGATGTTAGGATAAGTGCTAGAAATAAGATTGTTTTCTGTCTGTTACTCATCATTTTGATGTATAATAAGGCAGCGTATAATATATAGAAATATCCTTGAGTATAGATATGTTTAGCTTGGATATTAACAATCTATGTTTTTGTGATAGCAACCACAGATCATTTATATTACTATTATATGTTTTATTATGGTAGTGTATAATATTTAGAAGAGATATCCTTGTTTATTAATATGATCCGCTGTTATATCATTAATTTATGTTTTAATAGCAACACAGTTCATTTTTATTGCTATTATGTTTTAAAATGGCAGTGTATAATATAGAGAAGACAATATCCTTGTATATTAATATGCTTCGCTTTTATATTATAATATATGATTTTCAATAGCAAACACAGTTATTTTTTATTGAAATTATGTTTTTTACAAACACATTCATTATCCATTGCTATTCTATTTTTACATTTCTCAAACTGTATAGACATAGACATTCTATAGAAATGCAATATATGTGTATGGTAATATATGATCTGTGAAATCTTGTCTGCTATTATTGTACTCCTCTGCTCATAATTCCTTTATAGCCAATATTTACAATAAGGATTTTGCATGGATAGAATAATGCCTTATGTGTTGAATAAAGAACGGATTGGTAAGTGTTCATTCATTCCCGTCTTACATGCTTAGGAAAATATAGGTCTATGTGTGGTCGTTTACTGGGTTCTTAATTAATATGGCGAATATCATATTATTCGAAAAATATAGTTAAGATAACATAGTTTCGAACGATTTGAGGGGACGCCGAAATATAAACATGTAGGCTGTATCATGATATAATAAGAATAATGTAATAATTGACCATCAAGCAATGTTACAAAGGAATAAATAGGTGTTTTATATATTATGTTATATAAACGTGTTATGATAGTGTTATGAAAGATATGTTTGCTTGGTATAAACGCATGAATAATTATGGTTTTTATCTTTACTCAACCATATGTCTTTTCATATGATTTTATTAAGAGTGAGGTTAATCCACAAAAACCATACTCTTCTATCCAGCCTTTAATATATCAAAAAATGTTTGTTTCCTGGCCGGAAAACTATGAGCAAATATATGGAACTGGGTACACTGGGGGGTTTCTTTTACAAAATTGAACTTTTAAATATTTTATATAAAAAGTTCAAATAGACAATAGCATGTCGCAAGAATGGGTATCAAGATAAAATCGTTGATTTATTACAAAACATTATCGATAACTTAAAATAAGGGAAAACAACTACATCTATTGTTAATTTCTTAAAAATTTACTTAAAACGTTACTTAAAATAGAACAATCTTACATGTAGTTTCAATATATATTTGTACGAAATCAAAATCAAGTAAGAAAATGTTAAGCAAATGGTATATATAATGATAAATCAATGTATTTGACAAAGAACGTAATAGTAACATAAATATGTGTATATTTTCATAAAATGAAGATTTATATCAATTTATTTTCAATTAAATTTAAAATAATTTAAAACTTTAGACGGTTCAACTTTTTCGCAAACAGATTTTGTCTTAAGTTTACAATTTAACTGCAATTATGGAAATATTTGAAATTATCTGTGATGTTTTTTCCAATGACGCGGCATTAAAATTCAACACGATTCCCTTTTACATGTCTATAAAAGTGTAATCGCGGATAACTCGTTCACAAAACATAAGTTTATGCAATGATGTGCTTTTGTACCTCGGAATAAAAATCTAATTCAACAAGTGTGTATATATTTTAGTTTTAACAATAGTTTAGTCATAGTCACAGTCAAAATAGTAATCCCATAGAACACAGAGACCTATGATAGTTTAGCTATTTCATGTTAAGCGTAAGGTTCATCTCTATAATGAATAGCCAGAGGTAGTCATAAGAAATAATAAATTAGAAAATACCAAAATATACATTCATAATCTTACATTCTGTAAGCCATTAAATCAACGCCACATTTTTTCTTTGCAAGATTCAAAAATCCAATCGGATTTTCAATCAAGTGACTATATGTGTTTTATTTCTAGAATTATAATAATAACCAAGATTTCGAGCAAAAAATCGAGTTGTTTTGTTATATAAAGCTTTAAATGTGACCAGTTTTGTGTTACTGTACTCAATAAGGAGGAAAATTGACTCTATCAGTTGTGGGTATAGTGCCTAAATGTTAAATCGTGGAAAGAAAGTATTTAATGTCATCAATAAATTTCAATATATCAAAACCATATCGATTGAATCAACTTAGCCATATAGAATTGTTTCCCCTTTAATAAAGCGAAATCAAATAAGAGTTTGTGATATACTCATAAGAATAAGTTTCTAAGGTCGTGTTTTCAATATGTTTGCATAATTAGCCTATCCTTTCCTTCTTGATTAATTGTACGTATCAACAAGCATATATTTTCGGTTATAAGAAATAAACCAACGCAATTGATTTCATTTTATGAAGTTTTAATCCAAAACATCCAGTGCTTTCTCATGTAAAGAATCGAGTGATATATACCAAGCAGTTAAAATCTCAGAACAACAAATAAAGGTTTCATAATTATATATATCCAGGAAAATTACTCATATATTCCATATTCTATTATCTATACAAACACACTCAGACTGAATTATAATCATCCATATATGTTAAGTAAATTAAAATCGATATAAATAACTTATTTTGATATATACATCTGATTATGCAATGAAAGCAAAAGGATATATTTTCTAACATTAACTCAATCCTAAATTTTGAACCTCATATAGTTTTATAGAAATTACTTTAACCAATTAGTCTATTGACATCAATAGAAAAAATATTGAGATAAATATATTAAGAGATGATCATTTGCTTATTTTATGAATGGTTTCAACTGCAACTTGAACATACGAATAATGTGTGGAGTTTACAAAATTCGAGGACATTTAAGTGTCAAAAGTAGGTCAACAAGGCACATGTGAACAATATGATTGGTTGCGATTGTAAAGGATGGCTTTTACCAAAAATAATCTATTGTTGCCTAAACTCTCTATTGATGATCATTAGCAAAACTGAAACTTGAAATATTCAATATATCGCACAAGAATTTATAAACAAAGTCTTCATGATCCATCGGGAGTATAACAAATTTGATTGTGGTTATCATGGCATATGTCGAATGAAAGGCAAAAAAAATAAATAAATAGGGAGGTTTGTATCCTGTAGACAAGTTTCTCCTATCCTGTTACTCTAATGTGTGTGAAATACAGCTTTTATTTAAATTCATTTGGAATTTAAAATAATATGATTTAAAATGATGCAGTATGTATATTTTTATTTTAAATATGGCTGATTAACGATTGTACTTCTATATTTTGAAATAAAATTATTGAGTGATGCTCGGAATTTGTCAGTTTGGATGCGATAAAATGTTTGTTTTATGTATCATCAAAGCTTTAAAAGATTTTAAATCTTCATATGTGATATTCTTTCGGAAAATATTTAGCCATAAACGAAGGGCCTGTTTGGTTTTAAATTGCCGTAAATAAATATATTTTGTATGTCAAATATAATAAGTGATATAAATATGCGGCAATATAAGTTGGATAATGCACATGAAATTACAAAGTTCAATTGAAATAAAATTATATTTAAAAATAAAATGAATTCATCCGCGGCTCTTTTCTGTCGTCTGCCTAGCATTCATGGAAAATATCCGATTTTATTAGTTTTTTTTTTGTAATTGGTGAAGATTTCCATCACGTTAAGAACTTTAATTCTCTTGATTTTTAGTTGATATTGTAGTATCGGACATATGCACTTTCCCCTCGTCCAATGAGGTTAAGCCATGACCCGCCAAAGATCCCGCGCCAGACTTCTTCTGGCAGAACCAAACCAGACACCGAACCGTAAGCACCTCAATGGATAGCTCTTAATCGTATTACATATTATATGTTCATGTT
>LQRL01168409.1:726-14090 GCA_001703475.1 Hydroides elegans | reverse complement strand
TTATTCCCGGGACCACGAGGCTTGGCTGACCCTGCCGAGGCAGACCGATCCCTTCTCGTCTTGACATATCCATCCCTTTTCCAACCGTCATCTAGTGGTAGGCATGGCAACACTGGCATCGCTTGTTCCCGTTGTCTTCCACTCGGCGGTCTCTCCGAACCAGCCGCTTTAGATGGGTCGTACTTTCTGCGCAGTCTTTGCAGAATGGCAGCTTCGTTTCCTTGGGTCAAATCGTAGCCATACTTGGCAAGTATCTGCTGTGTCTGGGGCTGCGTCAAATCGTGCGAATTGCGACACGCATCGTCTGAGAAAGTACACGTATTTGTTCTAAGGTATCGATCGCAAACGTGCATAAAGGGGCAGTTATCGCCTTTCCTACAGCCGGGACGACTATTGTGATAGGTGCAAATTGGCGGCAAGCCCTCATCTTTAAATGCCTCCGCATTCTTAATTAATTTCCCCAACTGATCGTTATTCAGGGATTCTAGCCTACATTCCCTCAACAATGAAGAATTATGCGCTGAACGGAACTGGTGTCCGAACTTGCAATTTGTACTTGGACATTGACCAGTGACATAAAATTTGCAAATATGCAAATTCCGGCAGCCTGAAGTTGAACAACCATTAGAAGACCAGTGAGATGTGCAAACATCGAGCGGACACTTTAAATCGACCAAACCTTTGCCCTTGCTTAAATCGAAAATATGGGGAAACCTCTTTGCGAGCTTCAAGACGTCGTTAATCTGCCCTTTAAGAACCTTGTTCAACTTGTTGATTTTCCACTCTGTACAGTCAGAATTAGATATCATAAATGTGAACAATACCGAGGCTTGTTTTTCTGGGTCAGCAGGGCCGTTCGGTTTCGAATTCGGTGTTCTCTCTCGAGCATCCATTCTGTAACAGAAGAAACAATAACTCAAACCCATGCCAAGAGAGACCCTTCGAAACAAGATTATTGTCCTTTATGCTCGGTCATGAAAATAAATAAGAATGTTTTCTAATTCTGTAAAATATGATTGAAAATCAATGTTTCTTTTTGCAATGAACTAGTCCAAAATGCATAACTTCACGTGTATACAAATGGTAATGAAATAATGATAATGGTATCGATAGTGGTATGACTGCCAGAGCTTTCGCCCACCCCGTTAAATGCCACTCTGTGCCACAGGGGTGGGGGGGGGAGGCGGGGGACCTCAATCAAGCGGATATGTCTCCTCTTCTATCTCTTCCTCTCTGAACAAGGAAGTATTTGTGAAACACGAGCAGGTCCCAACCGGCCCCAAACTCGAAGGGGTATGGTTTTTGCAGATTTGAAATATATTTTCTATGAAAACCGCTATTTTGGCAAATTTGACAACTACTGGTCGGGTGTTTTTGACCGAAATGGTCGAAAGGCACATCTACGGACGAAGACCTTTCATTTGAGCCTATAACCAAGTCTCTATGACCTTCCGTTCAAATGTTCTAGCCCGTACAAGCTCAAGTCTTGAAAACCGCTATTTTGGGCTATTTTGGCCAATTCGACTAGGGTGTTTTTGACCGAAAAGGTCAAAAGGCACATCTACAGACCAAGACCTTTCATTTGAGCCTATAACCAAGTCTCTATGACCTTCCGTTCAAAAGTTCTAGCCCGTACAAGAAAGCGATAACAGACAGACAGACAGACGGACAGACGGACGGACAGACGGACGGACACCCCAACTCTATAGGCCCCCAACTTTTGGGTTGGGGCCTAAAAAATCTCACCCTTCCCCGTGGAAGGCATGCTCGCTGATCGTCCCTATAGGATAAGGCTAGTTAATGCAGGTTTGAGTGTGGTAAGTGCTGATAGATAATAGTCGATGTCTCTTGATACCCAGACTCCTGCTTTAATACAATTTAAGTCGTTCACCTTTTTCCCTTGGTGAGGGCCTTAGCCCATCCCGATATATAAATCATGCACTTCTCACCAGCGCACATAGGCTACTTACCCCCTCCTTTATAACATACTCGTAGATCTTATCTATATGTACTAATTAGGGCCACGATTGGACTTGAATATAGTGTTTCCCCTACCCACACCCGTACTCCCTTTGGCCGACTGTACAGACTACCTCACTCCCTCATCCCCGAAGCTCTTATCTAGTCTTAAGTCACTAATTTTTACACCCCTCCCAAGCCCTCATGCGTTGCCGATGTTTATTTCGACATCAATTGTATTGGTGCACCTCTCCTCCAGCTTCTTCTCCCATACCAATTCGTCATCCTCGATTCGGCGCATCTCCCTGGCCTCTGTTCATAACTCGTTCCACTCCTCTTGATCCGTTGTTTATGTTTTGACATACCATTCTTTGACTCCCCCATACCAATTCATCGAACCCTGGATTCGGCCCATCTCCCTATCCTTATTCGTTTAGCCTTCGGTACAAGTTATTCATAAGATTATATGTGACAAGTAATTGAGGTATCCAATCATATGATATGTTGTTGACATTTAACCTTACGCTTTGGGAGGATAAACAAGTGGGGTGAACCGCTTTGAGCGGCTGCTATTATAATTTATTATTAAATCGTAAGTCTGGGCGATAATAGAGTTAATTACTTTTTCTTAACTATGAAACATCTATAACTATGATAAGTGTACGAACCCAGTGAGAACGAATCGTAACCTACATTACCTTTCCTATAACTTGATTATTATATGTATTCAATGTATCGCAATGAATTTGTAAGTGAAACCGAAAGTAGTTCTATTTCGATAAACAATTTTCGACTGACGCTTTGAGTCTTGAGAACCAGTGCAGTTATGGATGGAACTGAAGGAAGGGGCGAGTTTGCGGGAGGACACTTTCGGTACTCGAGCATTTTGTGTACCGGCCTTTCTCAGGAGCACTATATATATAATATTTCAAGCATTGAATAAATGATTGAACCAATAGCAAGTCATATTGATAACAGTGAATGAATAGAAACTAAACTTTAAATATGCAATTGATTTAGACATACAACTATTATACATTACGACTAGGAAGCACCTTTACAATTTCATTCCATCATTTGATCAACTTAGAATATTTCATTACACAACTTTATTTGATACATTGAATTTGCATATTTTCTGATAAGTATCTTAGTATTCCTATTTTGTCACAGCCTTAGGACTGACCTAACTGACGGTAAGTTTATAAATTCAATATCTTAGAAATGCATCGAGTTGTATCGATTAAGAAAACGCAGTGAAGAATCTAAAGTGCTTAGGAATACATAGCGCATAAAAGGATGAGCCGTGTTGTTGGTCTGTTGTTATGCAATAACAACTGGTTAAAGACACCCTTTAGTATTAGACTTTGGGGTTGGACAGGGACGAATATCACATTTATTTATAAAATGGCGTCGGACTCCTGGCCAGTGGCTATGGGTTTGATTCCCGATCAAGTCCAACCATCATGGTATGCAAACGGGCACTGAATACTCTGCCTCTCCCCACCAAGGTGCGTACACGAATAACTGGATACTTAGTAATTCAAGATGTATGTCACATGACGGAGTGTGGGCACCAAGTGTTTAATAGGTAGCCTTCTCGTTAAACATGTGATTACATTCGCGAATGACCAAGGTGATAATAGATTGTGATCGCTTATGGTTTGAAAGTGGGATATAAATGCCCACCACTAATTTTATATTGATCCTAGAAATCAAGGAAATAGAACAAGGATGATTTTCTACAAAACAGGATTGTATCAGCAACACATTCCAAAGTTCCGATTGGGTAATTCTAGGTGTGGCAAATTTAAAGATACAGGTTGACGAACTGCGATAAGGCAACGTATAGAATCGCGAGTTTTCATCCGTATTAACCTAGGTAAAATGCCGTTTATGAGCTAAATACACAAGCAATTTTAAAACGTTCAAAAAAATGTTTCAAAAAATGCCTACAAAAACATAATCAAGTTTTGTTAGAGGATCGCAATGCTTGTCATGAATACGAAAATTGTTTAAATAAAGTGTATCAAAAATACATAAGAAGGTTTAGCAGAGCCGTGAGTGTATAACGTTCGAATAACGTTAACTAATACTAAAACATACTCAATATCACCAAAAAGTACCACAAATAATATCAAAATACGTGATCTTGTAGCTCAATTTATCGCAATTAATAGTATATATTCTCAAGATAAACATACATTTTGTAGCAAATATCTGAGCAAGAATGTGATTAAGAGTATGCTTGATTGGGAATTCATCATAGAAGATATACATAAAGTGACTAGGTCCCTAAATCAAAAGAATTCCCCGGGGCTTTAATGGCGTAATAAATTAATTTAATAATCAATAGAGAGCTTGGGTGGATCTTTTCAATGCGATAAAAGTATTTTTTACATGGAATATATGGATGACACTGTAGAGCTACCACCCCGAGCACTGTGCAAATAACGAAAACAACAAAACTAACCTACCTTGGGTGGATTACGAAAAGTGTGATACCGCAAATACATTTTAGACCAACGTCTCTAATCTCTTACATATATAAGAGGCTCTTGACATATCAAATTCGGGTGGCAAAACCTATTAAAAGTTAGTAAACTTTTTATTCATATTAAGTAATATCCCATCCTTTATTTTATATATTAATATATCAATGACCTTAGAGTCATTTAAAAACAAATTCTTTGGCAAATATATGTTTTAAAGTTCAAACTTAATCAACAAACTGTATTCTTCAAGTAAGAATAAAATAGACATGTAGAAGATTTGCTTACATTTATTGTATATTTATTGAAAAAAATCTCTATGGCTTTATGGGTCATATTTAGCGAATATCAACACTTGTGATTCATAGTGAATGTTTATTCATGTATCGCATATCTATTCATTTGCCAATTAGGCATTTCGGTGTGTGTACTCTTTCGGTACTCGAGCATTTTAGGTAAGGTCTTTAACAGGAGGTTTATTTTCAGTTTTGATCACAGGAAACTATTTAAAAACAAGGATTTCCTAGCGTGGAAGCATTTACGAGAGAGGAGTGTTAGGGTGCTTCTTATTTTGCCTCCACCACTTTCATTACAACTATTTATTCACAGCGGCAGGCTCGTTTCCTGATTATGTCATCACCAAAGTAAATCAATCCTAAAATGCACATCCATGTCGAGGTAACCCATATGTGATTAAAACGCCCCGCATGCATTTCGATGACCACAGCAAGCGTCTTAGCGAGATTAAAGGGATATCAAAGGAGGACATTTTCCCATGGTCACAGCGGGGGAATATTTGTTTTGACAAGAGGAGGGTGGGTAAGTTTGAATGCTTATTTAAGTGGGTTTAACAGTTAATCATATTATATGATGAGAAACAAGAAGGGTTGACCTAATCGATGATAAGTTTATAATTTCAATATCTTCAAACCGCCTCGAGTTATACCGAGTTAGAAAACGCCAAAATGCATATGAATACATAGCGCATAAAATGAGGAGATATGTTGTTGGGCTTTTGTTATGCAATCACAACTTGTTAAAATGACCACAAAGTCAGCCATTGTTACATAAATGTAACATATCAATCAATCATTCACTGCCGATGATAAATATAAGTTTTTGTTCTCACATACTCTTGTATGGTCTCGAGGTAAGCGTCATATGGTTATTTTTTTCAAAATATGTTTTTTTTTTGTAAATATATTTTGTTCAGGTTTTTATATTTGCTTAAAAAATGGACCTCACACGGATTCGCGGAACAAAGACGTATGGGATTATTGGAAACCTAAAAAAACATAGTGTTAGTTGAAGCGATCCGTTCGACATTCATATATCGCACATTTATTATGTGATAAAGGCAAACTTATCATAACGTTGTGATTATTATTTAAAGGATGCTTGGTAAATTGATGGTATACATTAAACGATGAAAGTGCTGCAAGACAAAACATTCATCATCATGGTCACAATTGTAAGGTCATGTGATCAGGAAGTTTTGAATAATAACTTCCTGTTTTCATGACAGTTTTAATGTTTTGCTTAGATTTTCATGTTTTGAGTTCTGTATTCGTTTGTTTGTCAATTTGTAAAGAGGTGAGTAAGATTTATTCTTAGCGGATCCAGTCACAATGCATCAATACATAGTATTTCCTAAATCGACATCAAATATGACTTCGTTCACTCAGGACTAAAACGCACAATGTTTCTAAAGTGATTAATTCTTTGACTCAACTAACTACGGACAGATGATTGAATACTTCTCCGCTGTGACGTATCAACCCTTCCTTCTTTTGAACGGAAGTTAATTGAGACTGTGAAAATGAAAGTATATGTGTTTTTCTGTGCTTATGGCAGTTTGGACAATTCCGATGGACTCGTAAATAGCCCTTTACGTATGTCTGCGACCAACAGGAGTGTAACCCACCGGGCTATTTAGAGCAAATTCCGGTGGTACATTTGAACAAAAATGGTTACAAATGTATAAAACATAGTGGTTTTTCGCAGCATGAACTTGTATCGGCTAGAGTTATTAGACGGATGGCCACAGAGACCTGATTTTTAGGCCCCAACCCCAAAGGTTGGGGGCCTATAGATTCGGGGTGTCCGTCCGTCTGTCCGTCTGTCCGTCCGTCATCGATTCTTTTCCAGGCTGTATCTTTGTAACGGATGGTCATAGAGACCTGGGAATAGGCTCATATGGAAAGGTCTTGGCCTGTAGATGTGCCTTTTGATAGTTTCAGCCAGGTTCGGCCACCGGAAATGGCCGAATTTGGCCAAAATGGCCGAAAATAGCGGTTTTTCGAAACATGAGCTTTTCCAGGCTGTATCTTTGTAACTGGTGGTCGTAGAGACATGGGAATAGGCTTATATGGAAAGGTCTTGGCCTGTAGATGTGCCTTTTGATAGTTTCAGCCAGGTTCGGCCACCGGAAATGGCCGAATTTGGCCAAAATGGCCGAAAATAGCGGTTTTTCGAAACATGAGCTTTTCCAGGCTGTATCTTTGTAACTGGTGGTCGTAGAGACCTGGAAATAGGCTCAAATGAAAGGTCTTGGCCTGTAGATGTGCCTTTTGAAAGTTTTGGCCAGATTCCGCCACCGGAAATGGCCGAATTTGGCCAAAATGTCCACAAATAGCGGTTTTTCGAAACATGAGCTTTTCAAGGCTATTTCTCTGCAACGGATGGTCGTAGAGACCTGTGAATAGGCTCAAATGAAAGGTCTTGGCCTGTATATGTGCTTTTTGAATGTTTTGGCCAGATTCAGCCACAGGAAATGGCCGAATTTGGCCAACATGTCCACAAATAGCGTTTTTTGAAACATGAGCTTTTCCAGGCTGTTTCTCTGCAACGGATGGTCGTAGAGACCTGTGAATAGGATCAAAGGAAAGGTCGTGGCCTGTAGATGTGCCTTTTGAAAGTTTTGGCCAGATTCGGCCACCGGAAATGGCCGAATTTGGCCAAAATGTCCAAAATAGCGGTTTTTCGAAATTTGTGCTTTTCCAGGCTGGTTCTTTGCAATGGATGGTCTTAGAGAATAGGCTCATATGAAAGGTCTTGGCGTATAGATGTGACTTTTGACAGTTGCGGCCAACGGAGGTTGGCCAAAATTGCCCAAAAGCTTTGAATTTCCAAAACAAGGGCATATACGAGGGCCTTTTCGTGTTTCACAAATACTTCCTTGTAACTTAATGAAAGGTCTGAAAGAGTAAATATGCCTTTTGATGGTTTCGACCATATTCGGACAACTTCCAGCGGTGTATTCGGTTAAAATGTCCAAAAGTATTATTTTTTTTAAATCATAAGGTAGCCGGGGCTTGAACTTTTTAATGTAAGGTAATCGAGACATTGCTATAGGCTCAAATGAAAGGTCTAGGTGTGTATATGCGCATTGTGATAGCTTCGACCTTATCCGGTCAATTGTCAATGGTTAATTAGGCCCCAACCCCAAAGTTTGGGGCCTCAACCCCAAAGTTTAGGGCTATAGAGTTGGAGTGCCCGTCTGTCTGTCTGTCATCGCTTTCTTGTACGGGCTAGCACTTTTGAACGGAAGGCAGGGGTGTACCTTTAGTAAAAATTCCAGTCGCGCGGGCGCGACTGACTCCAAAAAGTTAGTCGCGCGAGGGAAAAGTTAGTCGCGCGGCCAGTAATGACGTGTTTCAAATATATGCAAAAAGATATCAGGGAGGTAGCCTTATTATAATTATCTCCATATTGGATAGGATAGAAAAATAACTAGATATTCTTTATATTTATTCCAATAAGATGAGTACAAAATAAAGGAAACATCTATAGCAAGGACTTTTTTGAGTAATTTACTTAGGGGTATATATCTACGTGTCTACGTGTATTTGTTTAAAGGCATATATATCGTGTTCGGTTTAAGAACATATATCTTAAGATAAATTTATTTATGTCCGTTCATTCAATGAAGCGCTGATACCATGTAAACAATTTACATCAGACCATCTAAACTAAAATCATGAACTTATCAAATGTATAAACTGAATGATTAATGTGTAATTCAATGTTGTTTTTTCTAATCGTGTAGTTATTAATAAAAATTATTTAAGGGATGTGAGCGCCGAAGGCGCGAGCGCAAAATATTACAATAATTATTAATCAATTAATTAACAAAACATTATTTAACGATTTGTATATTTACTATAAAACAAGTGAAGAATGAGAAAAAGTTAGTCGCGTGCCGCGCGACTAACTTTGAAAAGTTAGTCGCATGGCCACAAAGTTAGTCGCGTATGCGACCGCGCGACCGCTAAATTACACCCCTGGGAAGGTCATGGAGTCTTCGTTATAGGCTCAAAAAAAAAGGTCTCGTTGTGTTAGGGATGTGTTCCGTGGCCCGGCCCGGTTCGACGACATTAGTCGGGCCGGGCCAGGCGGTGGCTCGGAACAGTTTCGGAACAGTTTCGGAACAATGAAATTTGGTATTGTTTAAATTTCAAAACATTTTAGAGCTTTCGAAATTGTTAAAATAAATATATCTCCTAATAAACATGTATGTGAATATTTTACTCAACAATTTATGTATTTCGAGAAACCCAAAAGTCCTGTTCCCTCAAAACAAAAAAATACTGCAATGTATTACCATATTCATTTGAAGTGTACTAATTTACAAAATCTGTCTCGAGTGGTCTACATCGACAAGATGAATTCAAACTATAAAACAGTTTACGAAATTAGACCTGATCGTAAATTCTCATGACACCACCTAAATGGCATGTAATGCACGGGATTAAACTGAGAACGTATGTATTGAATATACGAGCGCCTATGGCGCGAGCACTTTTAAAGATTAAACTTACATCAAATTATTCAATTAACTAGACGTGGAAAAACTGTTAACTTTAGGTTTAAGAGATTCTCTGTGTTTTTATGTAAATTTCAAATTCCAGATATTTTGCTAAAATGGTCAATTTCTAGGTACTTCCATGTCTGGAACAACAAATGGTTTAATTCCAAGATTTTCTCAGTTTTTTACCACCTATAGAATTCGCATATTAAGTGTATGTATATGCCTTATATGCAATGCGTTGTTCCGAACTGGCCCGGCCCGGCCCGAAGAAATTGTCTGGCCCGGCCCGGCCCGACATAAATTGTCCCGGAACACACCCCTACGATGTGTACATGTGTCTTTTCGTGTTTCACAAATACTTACTTTTTATGGCCAAAATAGCCAAAAGATGTGGTTTTTAAAAGCATGAATATATACGAGTTAAAATTCTTAAACGGATGTGCAGACATTGACAAATTAAGATGTTACTGATTTTAATCGATTTCGAAAGACGACATATAGTACCCAAATTCTCTGTCAGCGAATTTGGTTTATTTCACTGTTCAGTCAATATCTTCGACAATTAAGGAGCATTTTGATATTTTTTGCCAGATTCGCCAAATCGAAAGTGGCAAAAGTTGCGATAGTAAATTCTCACTGTACAGACGATATCTCGAGATTGGGTAGGCCTAGTTTTAAATTGAGTTGATTAATCTTGCCACGACCAAACGCATTTATTGAAAGTTTGAATGTTAAGAGGTGCCCTTTGATATTTTTGATAAAACTGTAAAACTTGAAGTGGCGAATATTTCGCATAATCAGATATGATCTTAATAAATCTTATTCAACAAACAACCCCATCGATATTGATGATGGTCGTGCCTGTTGATGTTCACTTAACACTTGTGATTAGCTGGACCGAATTCGGTAAACCAATTCTAGCGAAGTTGATGATTTTTGCCTTGAATTGTGATACTCTGAAAAGAAGTAAAGATACTAGAGCCTTGGTTATAATTTCAAAGCAAACCTTTGATGTGAAGATGTTTTCGCTGTTAGTTTGGACCGATCATGTTAACTTATAGCGGTCATGGCGGACGATTTTTTTTTCGGAAACAGTGATTTTTCAAAAACAAGATCTTGTACGAGATAGACGAGTTTGAATTGGGGTTCATGAGACTTGGGTTTAGGCTAAAAAAAAGAACGTTCCATGTAAAAAAGGAGACTTTTCATAGTTCGGAAAGTTTTTAAATCCGGTGATGGTAAATATTAAATGTTATACGTATTATTTCAGCCAAAGGACCGTGTGCCTTTGAATTGGGTGCGGCCTGGTCATGTTTCACAATTCTATCTTTAATATTATTACCAACAGAATTTCTGCCACACTGATATGGATTAAACACAGTAACAGCTACAAGCACCGCTCCCCCAACAACGATCATGAGCCGGCGAGGCGAGCGCGACAGTTACTCGGCCACTTCGAGCACTTCCAAGATGTCGGTGGCCGACCGGAGAAACCCGAAGCCACCGCGCTTCAGCCTTCGGCGCTTCTTTTGTCGGCGGCCGTCGGCACGCAGCGTCATGTCGGCCAAGTCGGCCGGCGCCATTCCGGCCACTGCTACCAACACAGCGACTGCGCCTGCTGCTGCTGCAACGGCCACGGAGGGAGAGTCGAGATCAGTCGTGAGTTGAATTGGTTATTTGAAGATTTATCTATTGTATGTAATTTAAAAGCTCAGCGTTGGACATTAATAAGTATGATTTGATTATCGCAAACTTATTAGTGATTTCTTTATTTGTAAAATGAGATACATGCCATATACAATCATGAATCAGGGGCTTTTTTTCAGAAAATCATTTCGTTTTTTTGTTTGTGGTTTGCTACATTTTCGGCATATTTCTACCTATACACATGTATATTTATCTATAGAAAACATTTAAATTTGAAAACGAGATTAAGCGTTAAAACTCAAGCACCGTAAACGAAATCTTTTGCATGTTATTTATTCCAAACAAGTTTCAACCTATGTTCATATAATATCAGTCTGGCTAGTGACACTCCTTTCTTACTAATGCAGGGTGTAGCATAAGCCAGAATTCTGCCTCGGTAATTTTTCGAGGGTTCCAGAAAGTTGCCTCGAAAATTTGTCCAAGGTACATAAATTATGCCTCGATAAAATCGATTTGTCCCTCGGTAATTTTTCGAGGGTACCTCGATTCCGCCTCGGTAATCTTGATTTACCCTCGAAATTACCGAGGTTTTCGACCCTTATGCTACACCCTGCTAATGCTTCTTTTTGTGTCGATGGAATAACCGGATTTACTTGTCTTAACAACTGTGATTCATTTCCATTTCACCATTTTTGCAATAAGACATCCCTGGTGACACTCCTTAACTGAAAATAAAACAAATTGAAATAATGAAACCAAAAGTGACACATCATGAATTGCGGAATGATATTCAATGATCCATTTATTATAATCATCATACTGCATTCAAGTATTCTCGAATAAGTGGATTTATAAGAGGTTTTGTATTAGATGCACTACAAAATAATTCAAATGAAAAACTGATAAAGCATTTTTGTTGAACTCAAATATATATTCCATAAAACAAGTCGGTATAAAAATTCAGTTCTGCATTTTGTACAAGTTTACTTATGTGATAATATAAGCTTAAATGGATCTGTAAATAATCTTAGCCAATGTGATGATAATAAATTAACAAAGCCGTCATATGCTCTCTCCTTAAACCAGACTAAAACACTTTAAAACCATTGACTCCCATAAAGCAGTAGTAGAAAGGTTTTATCTGTTATGTTTATTTTCGCAACAGTCTTAAAAAAACATCTCGTTGTCAGTTGAAGTTGATAGGAAAAAACTCTATTAAATTATGACAAGACATAATACATCCATTATAAATTAACTCATATACATGTAAGAATATAATTAACTCCATTTGCTACTGATTAGATTATTCGAGCATGATTTAAACTCTTTGATGATTGAACATCTTACATTGTATATTTGCATTGTCCCTCGCGACAGGTGAGTTTTCAGATCTGCCAAGAGCGCGAGTCTGCGAGTCACTCGGCGCACAACGTGTCGCTGGCCGAAGAGAGTTCGGCGCACAGTCTCCACAGCAACGCCAGCACCTCACATTCATCGGGCGTGCGTTCAAGCAAGCGGTCCCGTGGTGGCAGCAGCGGCGCCGACATGCTCGAGTGCCCGCTGTGTCTCCAAGCCCTCTCACGTGACCACTTCCCACCCATCATGACGTGTCACCACCGCTCGTGCCGCGACTGCCTGAGGCAGTACTTGAAGATCGAGATCACCGAGAGCCGCGTCAATATCGCGTGTCCCGAGTGCGCAGAGCGATTTCACCCCAATGATATACGGGCTATATTGGAGGACGAGGTGCTCTGGAATAAGTTCGAGGTCTTCATGATAAGGAGGGTGCTCGTGTTAGACCCGGATACCAGGTGGTGCCCAGCGCCAGACTGCGGGTAAGTGTGGCTCTTTTGAAGTTTATAAAGTAAACCAAAATAAACCATATGCATTTATCATTATGAACTAACCGTTATTCTGGTGGATCTTTGACACTTAAGTCCATACGTTTTTTGTCATAACGCGGATAATGATTTATAGTTTGTCCCTTATTTCGATAAGATCTAACGATTGTTTACGCAGTAGAAGCCCATGTCTATTTTTCCTAATTGAACACTTTTGACTAATAAAGTATCCTTGGATAATACCTCGATCATTTAAAAGTCATGCAATATACTCAATTTCGTATGGCAGTTACGCTGTGATTGCATCGGGCTGTGCCAGTTGTCCGAAACTCAAGTGCGAGCGCCCGGGCTGCGACACCTACTTCTGCTACCACTGCAAGCAGCACTGGCATCCCAACCAGACGTGCGACGCGGCGAGGGCGCGACGCTCTATTAACATGAGGTCGAGCAGCCTCAGCTACAGCCACGACTCCGGATCACATCGTATGATTGGCTTTTGCATATAGTTGTATTTGCCCTATTATAAGCAAAATTGTCTTCGTAATAAAGAATTGATATAGCAAATTTGAGTGATTATCCCCCGTGAAACGGAGGGATATGGGTTTGGGCTTGTCC
>LQRL01168395.1:34710-44886 GCA_001703475.1 Hydroides elegans | reverse complement strand
CTCTCTCTCTCTCTCTCTCTCTCTCTCTCTTCCCATCTTTATCTCTGTCCCTCCATGCGCGGATTAAGATGGGGCGCCCTTGTTCGACTATTTCTCTCTCTCTCTCTCTCTGTCCCATCCTCTTTCTTCAATTATCTATCATAATAATCTAGATCATCGGTTGATTTCTATATGCTGCTATATTTCTCATTGATGGTGCAAGCATTAATTTCGATCATCGGTTGATTTCTATATGCTGCTATATTTCTCATTGATGGTGCAAGCATTAATTTTTAACTCAAGGCAGGATAGAAGGCTATGAGAAGTATCCATGAAAGGGAAATATCATTTCCAGGTTATTGTCAGAACGAATAAAACAATGTCAGAAATTCAACATATATGATACCCGAAACCGGGTTAATTACCTATCAACCTTCCGTCTATGTTTTATTTCACCTTTCTCCTTTTGTCAACCCAATGTCTTGTTCTTTCGACCTTCGCAGTAATACCGTTCTAATAATCAATTATTCACTGGATCTTATTCAACAAAGATTGGCTCTAACCACAAACAAGATTAAAAACGCTAGTATGCCATGATTTAATATCCGGAATGTATGTTATTCCTTAAAAACAGCATTGTATAACAATACAGCCAATAAGTGCGTTTTCTGCTCTACAAATTATTCAGTAAAGACTGGATATTAAGTGGATTAGCAGTTGTGGCATTCAATCATATTTTTATGCACTTGTTCTTTTAACTGCTTTTGGAAAGAAAAACAACCAGATTTAGAATATTTGTTATTTTGCAAATTCTAAACAAATTAAAAAACATTAGGCAAAGTACCACATTGACCTACAAT
Source organism: Hydroides elegans (assembly GCA_001703475.1). NCBI lineage: Eukaryota > Metazoa > Annelida > Polychaeta > Sabellida > Serpulidae > Hydroides > Hydroides elegans. The sequence goes on along the minus strand of LQRL01168395.1, from coordinate 44,047 downwards.
AAGTCGGAGCAAGGATACGAACTACAAAGCACACTGTATATGAGACAAACAAATTCTAATTAACATATATCTGATATCAGGTTCAATTGATCTAATGTGCAATTAAAAATCCAAATAAAACGCATCCATATTTTCTTGATAATAGGTGTGTAAAAAGTATCATCAATACAAAATAAACACAATAACTGAGTATATGTTAATTCCCGATGAGGATTTAGTTAAAGAGCTCGACATATCAAGATGTCAACCTGATTTTATCGGTTTTAATAATTCAAAATGATGTGTCATTCTAGCTATATATTAACTTACTATTTATACTCTGTTGTGTCTTAGAAAATGGATCTTCTATTTCATGTTTTATTGATGTGCAATATGAGTATAACACGGATCAGGGGTCTCATAACTCTTTCCAAATATATATGCATTAACATATCCTTATGAACAAATACTTGATTCATGTGTTCAGTTCCTCAACCCTTTTGCTGATGTACAGTTAGTGCAGATTAAATATTAAAACGTATTTATACTAATAATATACACTAAGTATGGTTCAGCAAACTGTATCAAAGCAATGGCTTTCTGGATCCTTTGATTTCCAGGAATAGCATCCTATTAGAGGTTAAAATGTCCTCGTGTGTATTTAACCCACTTTAACCTCCTTTATTACATGTATATGTATATTGTTTTCATTGCATACTACAACTCCAATTAGTGCACAAAATGAGTCTTGAGTGCGTACATATGAGTAATTTATTCAAGGCTGTTATGCATAAAATATGAGCGTCTGAGCCAAGCTTTGAGTAAACTGTTTGAAAGGAGTGAACGAGATTTCGAAATTATATATATTTGATAATTCGTGTACATGTACATTGAATACTCATGTAGCAAATAGTATACACTATAGGACAAATAGACTGGTTTTATTTTCTGCAACTTGAAAAATCAAAAACAATCTTCAATGTTTAACGTCAACGTATTGTATGTTGATTATTCATTATATTGCTCTTCTTTCATCTTATCGAATATATTCAGATATACAATAAAACCTTTATAAAATCACGACAATGTGGACAAATATATATGGTTAATTCTAATACAGCTGTTTTATAGCTTTATCTGGACGGCTATTTTTGACGGTTAAGCCCTCATATCTCCTTGAAACAGATTTACCACAACACCCCCCCCCTCCTCAAAGAGCTCGACCTAACGACCCATGGTTAATAAGTCCGCAAATTGTCCATCAAAAAGCCAAATTCACTAGAGCAAGTAGGGATCAAACCTTTGCATGTATCTGCTCGTATCTATATCAAGCATTGTTTTTCGTCTGGATATGTGTCTATTTTTAGCCAAACAATAGCCACTTGAGAGGCATAGGGGGTGCTTGGATAAAAAGCGGATAAATTTCCCGTTGGGCTAATCCCATTATTTTTTGGTCCTATCCCCCCTTGTTCCCCATAACCTAAATACATAGTCTTTGTCCCGATAAACTAGATTAGATGTCTATTGTATGAACATATTTTCACTTTATCTAGTATATTTGTCTCCATATCCATTGTGTTATAACCGAATTGATTGTTTTATCTCATAAGGTTTTCCGCGAAAATTGTGTATAACCGAATTTTTTGTTTTATCTCATAAGTTTTTCCGCGAAAATAAATTGGCAAATATGAAAAACAACTAACGCGTTAACCATGTCCGTCGACGTAAACAGGGCGTCGACGTGCATTTCGACAAAAAGGGAAAATTAGGCAACCGATCGTTGAGTTGAAGTTACTCAAAATATAAATATTGTAATCTCAATCATGTATTTTTATGTGGAACAAGGGGCTTTGTCCCTCGTTATACCTGATAACATTCCGACCACAAATTAAAAGTGGCGATGTATTGTGATTCTATTTAGATCAAGGTCTTTAAAAAATATTTGCTTTTTACATTGGACAAAGTAGAATTTAGCAACAAAATGTATTTTCTTGAAACTTAAGATTGGCGTTAGAAATACAATCTCAATCCCAATTTTCCATTATAATAACTGGCAATGTGCATTCTATTTAAGTCTTGTATCAACAAGTTATCACCGTATTTATATTGTAATAACTTATTCGTGACGTTGTTATTTGATTTATTTCTGTTCGATTCGTTGTTTCTTTTTCCGGTACAATACACCGTAAACATCCCCTGAACTATAGGTCCATATCCATAAATAGGTTGAAAGAGCTACATCAAAAGACATTTGGTCACTTTGGCATTGTAGTACATGCATTGTGCGTTAAGGCATTTATGACTTAATATCCATCATAGCGTAGCATTTATTTTTTACTGTCATGCATCGCAAAAAGAACTTGTAGGGCTGCACCCTAGATCCATAACGATTTAGATTTATGAAGCAGTAATCGCCATTTATTTGATTTTGTGTTTCAGATTTATGTATTTGTGTTTAATTTGCATTTGGCGTGTGACCACCACATTATGAATTTCGCGCGCCGTGAAAAGGATCATAAAAATATTTGTTGACTGCATCCCAAACATTTATTTCAAATATTTCATCGTATGAATCATAACCAAAAATAGACACTTACCCCACCCCTTCTCCTCTTTCTCTTTCTCTCTTTCTCTCTCTCCCTCACATATACAAGCACTCTCTCTCTCTCTTTCTCGCTTTATTGCTTTCTCTCACTCTTTCCTCTCATTCTTTACATGTTTGTTCAATGTTGGGATGTAACAAAGGCGTATAATAAACGCAATATTGATCCTTTCAAACATATTAACATCTTTTGCCAATTTATATTAAACTCTATATCTTGCTGCAGACCAAGTGCGAGAGCTACCTTCCTGAGCGGTGCGCGCAGTTCGGTGAAGTCGAGGTATGCACGACGTCGGTGCTTGAGCGCAATGGCTACATCCTCAGGAACCTTACACTTAAGGTTGGTTTGTGGCTTGAATTTAAAATTGTGTATTAATTTAATAATTAATTGATTAATTGCTTGACTGATTGATTGATTGATCGATTTGTTGAGTGATTGCTCGCTTGATTGATTGATTGATTGCTTAATTGATTGATTGGCACGTAATGCGTTTTTATGGATCAAAATCATCGATAAATAAAAATGGAACGCTACGTCTATGTTCACAAGAGCCTCATACGTAATGTTAAAGTTAGAACGTTATCTTGGCTCTAGATGAACTCTTTTTTATTGAACGACTGATTGATTGATTGGTTGATTGATTGATTGATTGACAGAAATGTACAGAAGAGCACAAGATGCACGACGTAGGGTGCATCACTACTGGTACACGGCGTGGCCCGACCACAAAGCGCCCAACACGGCGCGCACTCTCTTAGATCTAGTCAAACTCATTATATGATTGATTGATTAATTGATTGGTTGATTGATTGACAGAAAGGAACAGAGGAGCACAAGGTGCAGCACTACTGGTACACGGCATGGCCCGACCATAAAGCGCCAAACACTGCGCGCACTCTCTTAGATCTAGTCAAACTTATCAACCAACAACGCATCGACCCCACGACCGGAAAGAGCCGCGGCCCCGTCGTTGTACATTGCAGGTAAGGATAGAGATATTACTCAATAAAAATCCTGCGCCACTTTTAGGCGAACCTCCTCTGATAGTTGTGTAGGGCCCTGTTGAGTACCTTATAGTTGGTATGTATACGTAACTGTAAAAAATGGTTTATCCGCACGTAATACGTTGCAATCCATGCCTTGAGAGTCATTAAATTGTGAAGGTGTAAAAAGATGGTCCGGAGAGATTTTGTATTTCTTTCATAATCCCAAATAGACAATAGATAGTCTAACAGGAGGCTACTTTTGATTTAATTTTCTTTGTTGTGTGGACAAAGAAATATGAATCAGACAACCTTTTGTAATAATTATCCTTATACAAATATATTTCTTCTTTTTTATCTTAATAGCGCGGGCATCGGTCGAACGGGCTGCTTCATCGCGACGTCAATTGGCATCGAACAGGTGCGCGAGGAACACGCGGTCGACGTGTTAGGAATCGTCTGCCAAATGCGCCTTGACAGGTAAGGGTATATTCTCTCTCAACTCCCAACCCCCTCAAACCCCCACCCACGTATATCCTTGCCTCGCCCGTCTTGGCTAACAGTCCTTCCCTCTTTCTAACTTCTTCTTAACCCTTTCCTTTTCTTTCTCTCTTCCTCCCATATCTCCCTTTCTCTCTCTTTCTCTCTCTCTCTCTCTCTACCCAGTTCACTTTCTTTCTCTGTACCTTTCACTCTTTGTTCTTTTTCTTTTTCTGCATCTTGAACTCTTTTTTCTTTCTCCCTACATCCTCAACCTCTTTTAGTTCTTTCTCGCTTTGTATTTCATATTAATGTATTATCTCTCTTTCTCTTTTTTTGTCTATCTCTCTCTATCTATCTATCCATCTATCTATCTCTCTATCTATCTATCTATATATCTATCTTACTCTCTTTCTCTATCTTCCTTTCTGTTTCTTTCTCTTATAGTTTTATCACCTCCACATACTAAGTGTACCTCCATTTAACTTCCCCTCTCTCGTACAAGATGCCACTTTAAAACATATTCATACCCTCAAAAATATAATCCTATCAAAGATTAATCGTAATGAAATCATGAATAACAATACTACAATAATATAAATGCCTAGGAACTATTTATTGTTTCAGGTGCGGAATGATATTCATATAGCGGAATAATATTCATATAGCTATGAACTATTTTTTGTTTCAGGGGCGGAATGATACAGACCAATGAACAGTACGAATTTGTGCACCAGACATTGATACTTTATGAGAAAGAAATGCCTGAAGACCGAACCGCTATCGAGGATTAATTCCTGATTTGAAAATAGAAACTACTTTTATCTAAATATATAATTGATTGATTGATTTATTGATTGATTGATTGACAAAAAGGAACAGAGGACCGAAGCGCTATCGAGGATTAATCCCTGATTGAAATTATCTAATCCAGGGTTGCAGCAACATCTAATTTGCATAATATGCTAATGTGATCACTGATATTTGAATAAAGAAACTTTCCAGGGGAAACTGTGTAAAGGGTACTTTGGTGTAATAGCATTCACCTTATATCTATTCAGATTGTCATTATATTTTGATAAATCTTTTAGATTTCATTTCTGCGTCATTATTTTTTCCGAATTCAAATGCCTTAAATGATCTCAGAATTTTGTTACTAACTTAGTTTTTAAGTGAAATATTAACAAAAGCACAGTTCAGAAGTTGTTAGGAAAAACCGTTTGTTCTTCTTTTTTTTTATTTATAGTGATAAAACTTTAAGTTACCGAAATAGTTTAGGATAATGTCTGTAAATAGCATAGTTGACTAATTTATTCGTAGGTCTGCACATTGTTAAAGAGTGCTATGAATATGTTATTAATGTTGAGTGAAAATGTTCTTTAGTGTTTTATTCTATCAACGAATTTGTAGTATATTTATTTGCAACACATTTTTTAATCATGAGCGCATTTTATTTGTGTTTAAGATAAATGCATATTTAAATGTTACTTTATTGAATGCAGAATATGGTATTTTTTCAAAGATGGTTTTGAAAACAAATTTGGTTGGAAATATTCGAAGTATGGTTACATTAAAGATATTAAAAGACATTAAAAACAAAAAAAATAGTGATATGCCATGTACGTCGATGGTTTTTAGTAACAATCTAACTTCATAGACTTCACAACCAGTGATGGAGTCACCCTTAAAATGCGACCAGTTTTTTTTCGGGTCAATTACTATTTGGTCACGTATTCCATTGCGGATCATGCATACAGTTTCAAATGAATACGTGTTGTAACAATACTTTAATACTAAAGCATGACCTTAATTTTTATCTGAAAATATGTACATTTTATGATATTTCTCTGAAAAATAGTAAGTGTCCCAAAAACTGGTCTCATTTCTAAAGTGACTCATGTGAGGGCTATATCCTTCCTTGATTGCCGTGTTTTTTTCTCTCTCTCTCTCTTGCCTATATGCTTTGTAGATCAAGGTTATTGCAAAGCCTACAGATGCAAACTATTTTGTATTTTTTGTAGTGAAAGTTCTTTGCTGAATATGCATTTGGTTTAGTCTTGTTTGCAACAAAAAACAATACTTAACCCTTTATTGGGTTAGGCATCTTTAAGAAGAAGTATTACTGCGTATCGCCTTATAGTAACGAATGGTATTTTTCGTGTGTGAAAATTCCATGTTCAGTTTTTATCAATGTGGTATGAAACAAATGTGCCTATGTGAATTCGAGTGACATTGTATTTTTTGCTTGTTTTAGTGATATATTTTTTATATATTTTTTAGAAATTTGCTGTGTTTTGTAGTGTTAGTGGTAGTAAATTATTTAATGTGATGATTCTATTGACTTTAAAGGTTATCTTAATTGATGTTAACTAGCGTACAAATGAAGTTTTGCTTCTCATGTGCGCGGGATTTTTTTTTAAAAAGTAAACATTGTTCATTTGTTCGGTAAAATCCTTATAATGTGTATTTGTCGACAAAATCCGTTTATGTGTTCAGAAGTAAAATATTGGAAAGTGTCTATTTTGTGTCTTCTCATACACCGGGGTTTCGAATCAACGATAAGTTTATTAAACGTTTTGATTTGTTATATGCAATGTATTTCGGAAATATTTCAGATATTATATGAGTAATCGATAATACTGTTTAAATGTGAAAATAGGACTATTAATGTTAATCGGCTATTTATATAATTAAAGTCACAGGTAATATGTTGAATTCAACTCTAAGTATAGGCTTAACGTATGCAGAATTGACTCGAGAAAATAGGAATATAAATATGTTATATAAATATAAAATAAAAACGCTTATATTCATTTGCATTTTAATATATCAAATTTAATATATTTTATCACAATTAAGTAAAAGGTGGATGCAACAGAAATCATCTTAATTATTTTGGCTCATAAACGCAACCTTTTATAAGCTATTGGTCAATTTCACAGCCTAAGTCTTGACTAGGTTTTAATTTTAAAATAGACGGGAACCTGGTTTAGACGTAGGCTGTGAAATTGGTCAATATATAAGTTTGGGGAATCATAAAGGAGATATGGAATCTCAATTAATGGTTATAACTCTGCTATATAGTGATTTTAAAAATCAAGGCCACAATGTTATTTGTTATTCTATAATAAATTAGTTCTATAGATTATATTGTAACGTATCTAATATTATTCATGTTTGTAAATTAAATGAAACTACATTTATCGGCAAAATAAAAACAAACGTTGCTTTACTTTGGTCATTATATCGAGTAAGTGATTAATTCACAAATACAGTGGAATTTCCGATCATATAAAAGTTTTCATTCTCTTAAACTATGCTAATATTGATACAATAATTGAATTAAATCATAAAGTTACAATAATTCTAATTTTTAAATGTCCATATCATGTCATTTATTATGATTTCTTATACGTTTTAAAATTCGTGCTGTACAAAGTAATGCTATAGCAAAGTACCCCCGTGAGAAATCATTGTTGTGTGATACATGTACATTAATTGCGGTATTAATTTATTATGTTGATTATTCTCTATTTGTAAACACTTTGTTCGCAGCGCACACATGCACTTATACGCATATTGATGCACCAACAAAATGTGTTTTTGAAATGAAAAATATTTAGATATAAATAAAATGCAAAAAATATACCTGCTTGTTTTGTTATATCTTCTGTCTTTGTTCAGTCTTCACAAACATATCAAAGACTTTCTAATTGTTCAGTTTGGATTGAATCGATCGATTTAATCTTATAGAAGTTGAGATTGAATTCAAAACAGAAGTGGTATTTGAATATACAAACGCAAACATGTAAACAAACAGGTTACACGATGCAAAAGGTACCAAATAAACCATCGCATTAAATACCCTACTGGGACTCGGTGACTGAGGAAACTAAGAATGAAAGATAAATGAGATTGTTTAATGTTTTATTTGCTTCACTTACATTCAAAAAGCTTAATTATATTAACAATTTCATCAACTTAATCATTTCCACCTGGTACCCTTAAATCCGCTAACAATCCCTACCCTACTCCCCTAAGCCCACCCCCAACTTTAACTATAGACGTTCAAGCGGTTCTCAGCCCTATCACAATTAGAAATGGACGGAATTCAAGTAGCTTTCATGCATTTATTGTGAATTTCAATCGCAATATTTATCCGCAATATTATTTGCATTGCTTAGGTAGATGACGCATTTTCAGTCTTATATGATAACAAGCTTAATTAGCTTTTTCTTCGATTATATACTCATTTTAAGAAAATACTCCTAAACATGCACACATATACATAAACAAACACATGTCTCGACATAAAGATTAATCAAATTTTAAACAAAACCTCATCATGACCTCATGCTGACCTCATATGAGTTATGTTTAGGTCACCATGAGCTCACGATGAGGTTTTGTGTAGACTGGGATGTCTTACATCAAGGTCATACAAAATCACAATATAACATTGTAGGTCAAGGTCAGATATCGAGGTTGACCTTGAACCTAAGTCCAGGGGCGGCCTTGTAGCGGAAAGTGCCCGTCCACACCTGGCCGTCTGTGTCCGTGAACTCGCCGTCGCCCTCCATTCTGCAATGAGGTCAAAGGTCAAGGTCAAAATCATCAAGGTCAAAATTAGAATGTTCACAATTAGATTAAGGGCTCTCATTTGTAATACGCAATCTTACTCTCCATTTTTCAATAAATTTGAGGTGAAGGTCAAAGTCATGATCATTACTCTGCAAAACTTGATATTGACTTGATATAATTATTTATCAATACAGGCTTTAAATGGCATTTGATAAGTATCGCATAGATTTTGGTAGTTGAATTTCAATTGTCTCGGAATTATGCTTATCTACGTATGTGTACAAAATAGGAAAAAATACCACTGCTTAAAAAATCCATTGCTTATAATTTAGAATAATTTCCCCCTAAAACATTACTATTTTTTGTTGATATAAATACTAATTATATTTACGCGGTTATACATTGTATTCATTTACATGTGTACTAATGAAATAATTATAAAGTTTAAACATACTTGTTTTCGACAAATTGTCCATCGTAGAACGAACCATTGGGCCACGTGTATCGCCCGCTACCATGGAATGTGTTGTTGACGAATTCACCTAGCACCGAAAAAGGATGTCAGTAATTATTTGCATAATCTACACGATATAGATCAAGCACGATAAAATGTATCAGAGAAAAAAACTTAAGATATCAGAATAATATGACATTAAGGAAACAACCAACATGAATAGTAAAATCATCTTTCCAACAGATTGTTGAAGACTG
>LQRL01168395.1:14564-32828 GCA_001703475.1 Hydroides elegans | reverse complement strand
AAAATACCCCCCCCCCCCCCCACCCACCCCCAAAAGAACACAAATTGAAGGTGAACGATTTTCATAACCATTTGTTATGCAGCTCAGGTAAGTTAATGACAGTTTCAAGAAACAATGTTTACAAGGGAAGCCATGTCTATTTTAACCTATGTACAAATGAGCCAATTTTTTAATCGAGATTTTGTATCAAATTATTTGAACTGCGATGTTCATGTTTTTAATATATATGAGTATTGATATGCACATATATTACATTTTAAGTCGAAAACCATTGTAACATAATACCTTATATAAGATATATTAAGCTTTACATTTGTTCCATTTGCACATAGCGTCTCATTTGCACATAGGCTCCCTTGTATGTCTTGAGTGTCGGTGGTGCACACCTATTTCATTCATTATCTGCATGTGTTAAGTGAATCAATACGAGTACATGTAGTAGATTATAGTGAATGCTCACGAGATAATTTTTGACGAATATATTTCAATTCAAGAGTCTCCTCCCGACCTCCGGATATGGACGCAAACAATAGAAATAATTCCAGAGCAAGGATGAAACTCAAATCCAGTGCATGTCGGGGTTTTGAAAAAGTCATAAGAAACGTTTATCTTTTAATTTTTTACGTTGCATAGTGTATAAGAGCGAGATTTGTTTTACCTTAAGATGAATATTTTGATACAGATTAGTACTATGTATAAGAACGTGTTTTTGTGTTTTATTTTACTGTTGCAACTTTGTTTACCTTAGAAACCATTTGCAAAATAGCACAATTAAAATGATTTCAAATAATTTATACCTGTTGGCATTGTGTGAAATTATTTATTGGTACTTTAAACAAAAATGTTTTGCTGGTAGTCTATTGGATGGCGATAAATTCACGATTTTATGGGCCGTTTTTTGTTTGTTTTGGTTTTCAATCCGCCATTTTAGTTTCGGTAAAATCAGTGACATTCGCGAATGTTTAGTTTGACAATCAACAAAATAAAGTTACAACACATATTTATTCGAGTTTCAGAGCATATACATTATAAATATTATGCATACTTACTTTAATTGAAGAGTGGAATTATACTCAAATTTTGAGGCATTCTAAAAAAAAATAAAGAATTAATAAAAGCGATTGACAAGCTTTCACTCAATAAAGAAGAGCGTCTAACCAAAGACTGATTGAAAGAATTATTGATCAAAATTACTTGCAATTATATTACAAGCTTTTTTTTTTAATATTATGATTGATTATTTAGTTATATTCATATTTTAAGTGTCTTCAATGATGTGCAATTTCTGCTAAAAGCTGACTAGAGTCGCATGATCAGCTAAGTTGCCTTGGAAGAACTCAAATTTGCAAAATTTGTATGTTCAAAAAGGAATGTGTTGTTATATGCTTTTTCATGTGTAACGGTGATTAAGTTGATTTGACAATATTTTTAAAAATAAGTCGTGGCATGCCCTTATATAAAGTCGGCTCGAAGCTTATATTGGCGACTTATACTCATATATAGTGTAATTATTTATTTTTAACCTGATGGATTATAAATAAAAATAAGAAAATAAAAAAGGAAAGCCCAAAATTCGTCGGAAAAAAATAAAAATCCTAAAGTTGGAAACATCTATAGAGTAACAAATAAGAAAAGGTGTATTTTGCATTTAAATTTTGTTCAAGATATTCTTATTTTAAGTGGGAATTAAAAATTACATTTAACTTGCCTTTTAAAGTAAGTATATTTTATCGTGTATTTACTCAAGTTCAATTATGTGGTATGCATATTAATCTCATCAAGACAGAAAGAATACAACCGACAAAAGTGTTTCTTAAACTAAGGTATGGCCATTAGAAATTAGAAATAAATATGCTTTAGGCATTCATAAAATTTGACTATATTTACATAACGTGATAAATACATACAATAGATTATCGATATCTTGCATTAAAGTTAAATAATCAGGAATTATTAGTTTTTTTTTAATTCTATGTTCTTCGAAGATGCTATTTTTATTGAAATGATAACTTACTTTGTCTCTTAATCTAACTACGTATTCTATATCAATGCCGAGTAAAAAAATGGACTTTGAAATGTATTTCGCCTTATTTGAATATATTATATTTGAGAGTGATAGATCATCATTGAAAATGGTAATAAGTCTTACGATCTGTCGCAGTCTGCATTTCAATGACTTTGACTAGTATTGTATGCAAACATTTCAGTTAAGTTGATGATCAGTTTAAACTCTTAAAAACTTATCAAACGGATAAAATGATACTCTTTCTATGGCTCCATTTAATTTTACGTGATCTACACTACTTGGTTATTGACATACCACAGGTTTGATAATTAAATGATAAATGATAATGAACTTTTCAATCGCATTATTAAATCTGTTAATCATGACAAAGGGACCATCGCCTAAATCTAATACAAATGTGTCATCCCAAGAAGTAAGCAGCCTTAACATTTCAGGCACTGTGCACATTTAGTTGATAAACCAAAAATACATAAATAGCCCAAATATAGATTGCTTTGGTATTTACATTTGTCTTTCTTACTTTAGCTACGGCAAAATATTTTACATAAAGCTTTGGTAAATTAAATATATGTCTATGTTTTGGAACATGTATCTTTTACAGTTTTTTTTATCAGGATAATATTGTTTTCTGTGTCAAATGCTTTGATTGATTTGGTAGTTGATACTTAAACAGGTTTACTCTGACTTTGTTTACAACATAAATGAGAGAAAAAAGAGAAAACAAATTTTATTTGGTCTCTTATTTTTAAAACACATCAAACCTGAAACAATGTTTAAAAAATATGTTTAATCATGAATCGAATGATGAATAATCCACCTATCAATATTATGTTATATTGATGTAACATTTGTATTTAATTCCTGAACAAAACTTGGTTGGTTTGTTTTTGTGATGTGTTGCTTATGTACCATTGTAAGACTGACATTTATGTTTTTATCGTTGGTTTTTGCTTTTATGTTGATAGATTTTATTGTGATAATTTAACGCATATATTTTTCATAGTTTCTTTATTCTTTTAATTTGTAAAGTGAAAAATAGTTATTCTGATTTAAAAGACTAATTTTGGGAACACATTTATGACATAACGGAAAGTAAACACCATATTTTTATAACAACGTATTGCTAATAAAAATCCTTAATATGAAGTGCGAAATATTGATAATATTTCTAGACAGCACTCTATTTTTTCGTATATGAACAATAGAATTTCAATTTCTTATCATTTGCATTCGAAATAGACCATGCAAAATAATCATTTATAGCCATCTCGGATTTTTGCGACAATTTCAAATGAATCTGGGGTTGAAAACAGTCCAACTGGATTTTCATTTAAAGGACCACGTGCTTTTGGTATGCATAATTGAAATCTTTGTAATAGGTTTGATGTTATCAGAAATAAAACATGCATGGCAAGAGCTTTTCCGGGGCAAATGCGCTTTCCTATACCAAACGCTATTAGTTGTGGTCTAAATAAAACACTTGTTCCATCTGCGTTAAGAAATCTATCCGGACAAAATTCGAGTGGATTTTTCCATAATGTTGCATCTGTATGAACTCCGAGAAGGCTTACATCGATGGATGACCCTTTCCGCAGGGTGTATTCACATATTTGTACATCCCGCGTTCTGTCAGTTTGCCGGATCATTGATTGTATAATACTGGCCATACGTAAGGTCTCAAGAATAGTTGCTTGAAGAAACGGTAACGCATCCTTATCCTCAATTCCAACCTGTCTACCCTGACCCACGTTATTTGTGATCTCCTCAAATAGTCTCATCTGAATAGCAGGTCGGTTGGTGACATAGATCATGAACCATAGTATTGCAAGTTTAGTTGTCTTTAATCCTGCACCCAAAGTATCTCCAACAACTGCTACTAATTCCTCATTGTGAGAATTGTTTATATCAGTGTCATAACAGTTTAACCCAAGAGAATCCAGCCAAATATCTATAAAGCATTTTTGCCGTCCCGGTTTGTAGTTCTTAATTGAATTGTGTACCCAATCACCTATCTTATCGTAAGGTTTACGTGCGATATTCAATTGAGCTATTATCTTCTTTTTCATAGGAGGCCAGAGGAAGATCCATGATATTCTATTATATAACAAACAACTGAAAAATAAATCAATCGCACTCGGTATTTCATCCATCATGTAGTGCAAATCTTTTTGCCCCATATCATGATTAAAAAGCGTACTCGACACAATATCTGAAACAGCAACCCCTATCAATCTATCCGGATTAAATGGAATTCCATTCTTTTTCCTGACTTTATCAATGACTAAATTTATACTTTTCATTAGCTTAGGTTCCATCTTCGAGTGACCAGCTCCAAGCTCACGAAATGTTGAAAGTAATAGTCGACGATTATTAATGTAATTGCTGCCATAATCCGCATGTACGAGTCCAGCGTGGTTCACGGAACGCCACCATTTGTATGCATCATTTGTGCCTCGATTTGAGAATTCCGCCTTTGTCAGGAACTTCCGTATTATATCATAATCGCTCAAAAGAATTGTTTCTGAGTTTCCAGGATGTAGCGATACGATTCCTCCATATCTCTTTCTTAAGTGGCCAAGATCGTTGTGAGGATTTAGAAACAAGGAATGTGTGTATAAGGTGCCTATTAACGGCAGCGGTGTAGGTCCTGGTAGTTTGTTTTTTGATCGACATTGTCTTATATAAATTATAATTAAAATCAATATAGATATGATTAGTATAGACAAAATAATAGGATGATAAACCGTTAGTCCCGTAAGCAATTCCATTATTAATTAATAGCTTTTAATTTAGGCTAAGGGTATTTGAACCTTAATTTATATATGAATGCTAATGCTACGTCAATCCTAGTAGTATTGAACTTTTTTGGATCGATTGATACCTTTCCAAACCATTTATAGTGTTGAAAAGTCTGGTATACTAACACTGATTATTTAACTAGTGTATAAATTTTTCATTTTTTTCAGCTTTATATTCAATATTTATCCATTGTTTGAAAAACATCGATCAGCCGATGCATTTAAAATGTGTATTTCAACATAAGAGGGTATTAAAGAAGATAATAGCAATATGTTGCAAACACATGGCGACCATTTGTTTGAAATATATATTTGAAAGGGACAAAGTTCATATGAAATCAAATGGAATACAAGTGAAGATCAAGGGAAAATAAAACTATTCTGCGATTCATATTTTCTATAGGCTACTGTTTATAAAATAAAGATCAAAAGTCTTTATTTGCTGCGTTTTTCACAGTCTCAACGAAAACAAATGTTTGATTTTATATATCTCTTTTAACAGCAAAAGAATACTTAGATATTTCATTCAAAATTAATTAAAAGAACTTTTATGGCATATTGAAGCAATGTGTGTTAACTTCAATTTTTTCCTTGCTTAAGAGCATCTAACGAGCAGTTCTTTACTTAATATAATCACAAGCAATTCTCAACTAACTTGCATTACTTATACCGACAATCACAGTTTTGACTGTTACTTGTGTTCTTTTGAAGTCGCTCAATGAGCAATAATTAAAAATGTGTGAAAATATGTGATTTAATCAAGCTCAGCTTTCACAGTTTTGCATGAGATACTCTTTGACTGTATGATGCTGGCTAGATAGAAAAAAAAACAGCTAATCTAGCCTAGCTCTTTTGATCAAAATCAAAGGTTAAAGAATTATTAATTTGTTGTTTTGGTGCGTATGATACTAGTGTTAGGCAATTTATAGGTTATTTTGGAAATAGGTCGACTGTGGCAAAAGAGAATAAGATTTTCATAGTTTAAAGTTCAATTATTGAAAATCAAATTATTTCGTTAATGTCAATAACGACGTATTTATATCACATAATTTACATCTCAATATTTCTACCAATCAAAATGTGTCTACACTAGTCTGAACCTTGTTGGCAATTCACATTTTGCGACGGAATGATGCATTGACATGCTGCAAGGATGGTAGAAACAAACTGTTTAAAACGCTCCTTTGTATTTTGATACAAGTAACAAATAAACATGTATTAACACAAGAGTAACTTGCATTGTAAGACGTTTCTATTCAGTTAATTCAATGTCGTTGAGCAACATTCCTTACGTTGTCTCTGAAAAGTGAATAAAATTACAAAGATTTACAGAGTGATTCTTAATTGTTCAAACATGTAACATATTCTGAGTATTGATGTCATAGGGTTGTAATTTACTTTTTTTCGATGA
This sequence comes from Hydroides elegans, assembly GCA_001703475.1. Classification (NCBI taxonomy): domain Eukaryota; kingdom Metazoa; phylum Annelida; class Polychaeta; order Sabellida; family Serpulidae; genus Hydroides; species Hydroides elegans. The sequence goes on along the minus strand of LQRL01168395.1, from coordinate 26,593 downwards.
TATAGGCCCCTCTCCATAAATAGTTAGGAAAAGAAGACGGCAACATTTGTCTTTTAAATATCAACTCAGATTGTCATTAATCACCTTATTGTTTTTATTTGCATTATGGAAAAACATTGTATTTCTAATTTGAAATCACCAGGTATTCGTAAATTCCTCCCAAATTGTACCTTTGCATTTGTAACTTACCTTTCTTACCTAATGTGCACCTACACAAAAAACTTATTATGGTCCGAATCTCTCTCTTTTATTGAATTTACCAAACCACTTTAACTGATGATGTAATACATACCGGGATTATCGTGGTTATGTTACTATAGTTTGCGTAGTGATTGTTGCTGATATTGGATAATTGTGTATTCTAGAATTCCATTTGTTTTCAGTTATATTGCGCAAACGGGGTTTGGGCTTGAGATTAGGAAGGCATCGATAAAACCAATATTGTACAGATTAAAAATCGTGTATAAAGGATACATGAAGCTAATATTTACATGCATCTAAATATACTACTTATAAAACATAAATTATATAATCAAAATTTTCTTAAGTTGCAAAATAATTTGTATCAATTAATGTTCATGATTAAGATATTACCAAAAATATGTACCGCAACAGATTGGTCCTTGACTTTCATAGTTTATAATATATGTTAATAGTAATATGATTCACGTTTTAAAGTTGGTGATATTTCAAAATCTTGATGCACAGTAACCAATAATTTCATAGCCAATGCTTTTTATCAGCAGTCTTTTAGACTATTTGTGCAGTTGCGCAGTAGCTCTCTAAGTCGGAGATCGAACGGTTACGTGACAAAATGTATATTTTACAACATACATTATATAATCCATTAGCAAAAATATCTTCCATGTTTTATCATATAAATTCAAATGACTAATGATATGAATGGTGTGTTATCTGGAATCGATTACAAATATCATAACTAGAACTAATCTTATTAAAATATAAGCACGGCCTTATAATAATCAGTATACTTGTGCTCAGTTTTCATTTGGATAATTTGTTATCCTTTCCTATACTATATTGTGGTCATTGAAGCCACAAAATTACATTGTGGAATTATTAAACATAATCGTTGTTATATGACTGAAACGATTGTAAATGTTGTTGCTGCTGTTGTTGCTTGGCAGATTTGTTTACCTGTAAACAATTGACATATTTAGCTAAAAGAGAGCTTTGTTTGGAGAAATCGGGTTCTAGACATATATAAATATTCTAAATATAAAATAAGCTATGTTTTAAAAGGATAAGAAAAAACCTGACACGATAAATGTAAGTACACGCTTTTTATACTAAAATAAATAAAATGAATATTAAATTGTAAAATGTTTTAGTTAAAAAATGGTTCAACACGAAACCTAAATCTTTGAAGAGCAAATGGGAGAGTATTGAATGACTATTCTATCATATCAAATGATTAATTCGATCAACCAAAAAGCTGTAATATCGTGAAATTACCAAAATGGCTAAAACGATTCAGTCGTAAATTTTGAGAAAAAAAATCCACGAAGACTCATCATAGCTTTAAAAGTATATTAGTGAACAAATAAGTTACTAAAAAGATAATGAAATATCGATATACGAAACAGTTTTGGTCAAACAGAAGAAACAGAAAAATAATCCATATAACACCCATGGTCGTTATAGAAAAATAAACAGCAAGATATCAGTAAAATGAGATCATAAATAAAAAACAAGCAGTCGCACAAACTTTTTCAGATAATCTATGGGCGACATTTACACAAAGGAAATGCATGGTCATATAACCACGCACTTTCATTTACAACACATAAAACCACAATCATGTCTTCTACAGCAGGTGTAAACAAACACATGTTAATCCACCACTAAGCTACGCAGATAATTGAGCAAATATGCTTCCTTGTTTAAATACAGTAGTTGTAATATTTATATATATTTAAGAGTAGTTCTTATAACTATGTAAACGAGATAAGCAGAAACATATTTAAAAAGGTGTCATAAATATTGTTTGATTATTATATTATTATATTAATATGATATTATTATATATTTTTGCTTTCATTTTAAATTAATTTTGACACGTTAACCGACCTCGAAATGTGCATGAATGCATAAAATATATTTAACTATAACTGCAGGGGAAAAGATATAACAATTCAAGCAAAAATATTTGTACGAAATGTCACAACCGTTATTTCCATTGTACTTAATAAGTACATGTATGTTATCCTATCTGCAACCAGGGCGTCTGTGACCAAATAAACAACAACAAAAAGTAACGGAGTTTGTTAATGTTGAATATCAACAACATTACATTCACTAGAGCGTTAAACACCTTTTATATGCTGTTTATCACCCTTATATTGATTCATACACATTATCTATATCGATTGATTTCACTTTCTTTCTTATTTTTTTATGAAATTACTCTGAAGTCATGATTATCAATATAAAATTATCAATATAAAACCCATTTTGATATTGCTCGTTAATATTAAACACATCGCGTCAGATGTCACGCTTTAGAACACCAAATGTCACATATGAAGTCTATAAATAATCTAAACACAGCGATGTCCCAAATGCCTAATGTCTCTTTATATGTCAAACTTGAAACTAATGTTGATATTGCAAAGACCAGTATATTTAAGTCGATTTTAGGTAGAATTTTTAATTATCTAATGTTGGATTTACAAGTTCATTATATGCTTTTAATGGCTTGACTGAACAAAACGGTAAACAGGGAAAGGCCAAACCAAAAAACCTCAAATTAAGTTATTCTGTGATACGTATTAATGACGTCAATTTATGGTAGCAAAGTCGTTCGTTGAACAATTACCACTGTGACGCGCCTTGTAACTACATTGATTTTCTATGCATTCGAAGTAAAGCCATTTTTGTCGCTGAAAATGCAATGTCTTACATTAAGCTTTTGACATATAAATTGGATGCGACAGGGATAATGGGACGCGAAATCGAAACATCTAGACATGTAGGTGTTACCATTTTTACGCTACGTCATAATGATGTCATTTTAAAAGATATCATGAAATACATAATTTGAATTGTATCGATTGAATTGGATCTGATGATTGCGCGATGCACATGTTCAGGACATTATCAGGAAGTTGTTTGTCACAAGAATAAAGAGTTAATATGACGAAAGGACGTAAAATTCAGAATGTAATAAATAAGTCACGAATTTAAGTCACGATTTACGTCACAATAACGACATTAAAAGAAGTTTCATTGCACCATTTTATCGAAGTTGTAGCAGTTTGTGATAAATACCTTCCTTCCGTCTTGGTTATACAGTTCACCTTTGTGATGCCCGAGGCGCGGGTGATGACGTCGGTTGAGGTCAGACTGCAACATCGTAGGATTTCGTAAAGTGACGCATTGGCGACGTTTGTGCATGCATATATTTATACCTGAAATATTAGATTTAACGTCTCAACGTCCTCGATGCGAGAATGACGTCAATGGACCTCCGAACTAATGTGCACTCCGCCCACCGTGTGACTTCGCTTGGGAGCGTGACATCGCAAAGATGTTCTAATCGGGCCCTAATAAAAATCATTGGACGGCCCTTTAACGTCCCGACGTCGTGGCTCTAGCGGCCTCTGAATACGTATCCTCCAGAGAATAATGTAATTATAAAATTACCGTGCAAAGTAAAATTTCATCTAATATGCAACAAAGTAACGTCCTTTTCACGTCTGATGAAAATCGTGAGATAACACTATTTTGACGTCAAATTTACTCGTTATTTTTGAAACTTCAAAATTGATTTACCTTACAAACGAAACTGCTCATTAATACACACGTGACGTACAAGCCAATCTAGCAACCCAAATATGGACTGCCAATAGTTTGTTTCATTGGAATCAATCTTGATTTTAATTCAATACGCCTGTCGTCACAAATAAGGTCCTAAATAAGATAGAGGTCTACTCGGGTCCGTGATACCTATAGCCGCAAGAGTATCAATGAAATCAATAGGGAAGCATAGCTTTTCTTTTCTTATATACCGAGTCGCACCACTAGAGTTTATTGAGCCGTAAAATTACAAAATGTAAACTTTATCGTGTAGTCTAGTGTAATCTAAGTGACTGCTGTAGCATTTTAATTCATTCTCTCTAGATGCAATAGAGTTCTTTTCACATTGGGTATGAATGTAAAATTGGAAATAAATGTTTTTTTCTGTACACGTTAGTTGATGACGGTAACACATAAATCTCGAAGCAAAAGTATGGCGATGCGAAGGTAGACTCCACATGTCACATTAAAATATGTAAGACTGGTATGGCCACATTCACAACTATTTTACTGATTCTAAGCCAGTCATTTACAATGTTCTCCCGATGTGTTTTGAAGCTATACTTTTGACGTGATGAGTACAATAAACATACCATGCAAGCATCATAGTAGCATGATTATAAATGACGACTGTCGGAGTCTTTACTCAAATCAAATCCAATATGTATCCAATCTAAATTTAGTCTATTTCAAAAATGGGTAGTTTTATCAAATCTATCACAAAAAAAGACAATAAAACTTATATGTTGGCAAAATTTGGCACACTTTTATTTCAATTCACACAAGTATCATTAAATATAATTATTACATAATCTATTTCAGATTGACTTCATCTACTGAGGTACTGTAGAAACTCTTACCATGGCTTTCCGAAAGCGCATTATTGAACCAATACATAAATTGTTCGAAAATCAGCTGATACGATATAAGAAAAAAGATGGTTGTGTTGAGAGAAAGGGGAACAAAAACGATGTCAGGAATAGGAAAGAATCAGATCATAACTCTTCATATGCATTTATGGAAGGGGATACCATGGTTGTTTCAACTGAAGACTGGGATAAAAGATCATCTGATACCAAAACAGAAATTGGAAAAACAATGTCCTATGATGAATGTATTCGTTCCGATATGGTCGATGAAACAAGAATGAAACATATATCTAAATCAAGTAAAAGACCCATCTTGGGTACTTTATTCGAACAAAATCTCAACGAATGTCTGCAATTGAAATATTCACCGGATGCTAAAGGCTTTGTGAGAGAACAAAGTGATGGGAACATTGAACAAGGCAATCTTTGGTGCTTAGTGCAAACTGAAGTAACTCATATTGAGCCTACCCTTCTGTACGACAACATTGGCTTTAGATTCGACAATGAACATTTTGGAAACGACATTGATGTCCTCAAAGAAAAGGCGAAATTGTTAAATGAGCCGCAGCAAGAATATGTTGCAGTCAAGATTGACAGTTTGATCTCAATGAAACATATTTGCGATGGCAATAGACACAAAGGACATAAACTCTTACGTCAACTACAGAGTCGCGTTGACGGTTTAGAAATGTGTGACCTAGTTGGGTGGTTCCATTTGGCAAAATTTTGGTCGCTTTTGAATGCATTCCGTGACATGGAATATCTTGGCACGATAAAGCAATATTACATATTTGAATGCTTGCATCATCTTGAAAAAGCTCGAGAATGTTTTCTCAAAGACTGGCTTTGTTTCAAATACGAGGCGGCTTTAGTCCTTTGGTGGAAATTTTTAGTTTCTATGGATATAACAAACATCAATCCGGCTCGATCCCTTCCAACGATAATATATTCGGTACCATACACATTGAAGCCTTCGTTGTCGACCTTCAAAGGGGAAATCGAACATTTACAAGAATTTCAAGAAGCAAATACTTTCACTCTACTAGCGCAGCACTTCACGAATGGAATAACTTCATATGTCACACCTGAAAAACATGAAGGTGAATGCATTTTTATATTCATTCCTATAATTGTTTCTAGGTTCGCATAAATTCACTTTAAGCTTTATCAAGGATAAGATAATCTCGATTTTGAAGAGTATCCTGCAAATTATTTGAATGAAACATGTTTGACTTTATAAAGCTCCTAAAGTTACCTTAGCATGGTGCAAGTTTGTTTATGATTTACGTTTATTTATAATCTAAATGTATCTCCTTTAAAGATGTGGACGAAAAGAATGATTTGGGCAAGCTCGCTACTCGATTTTATTCCTTCATCACAAAGACACGAGGGTAGGTTATAGTTCACTTTTCACAATCTCAATTTCCAAACTATTCAAAGATAATACTGTTCATATATGTATTTATACTAGCTAAAGGGCTCTATTTTCAACGGAGTGTCACATAAGATTTAATAAATTAGTCAGATGTGCATTTACAAATTATTAATCTGATTGGCATTAACATTTTATAAACAAAAAGTGTTATGATATTTTTATACGACAACAACTGGAAATAAATTTTTTAAAAAGCTGTAATTACATGTAAAGTGAACCTGGCAATGTTTTATTTAGAATATTATGGTAACTATATGAACAATATATCTTTCAGTAACGCTCCAGATTGTGTACAGCGCGTAATGATGAACGAAATTGACGGCAGAATCTACATTTTCACAACAAGCGATGATTTACCTGAATTCCTTGACTTCATAAAGGCGTTTGAGGCTAACACAGCTTACTATGAAATCTGTGAATCCACGGATATAAAATTACTGGCTAGAGTAGAAAGGGCTGGGTTCTCCAATATTTTAGTTGATTCTCAAATTACCCCTGGTTCAGTGTTGGTACGTATACCAAAGCAAGTCAGACAAATTAAGGACAAATATGACCTTGATGCATTACTTTCCCCATCAGTATTGTCTGAAATTGGATTTACGGATGACCAAAGAAAACATCTAACATGGACGGTAGGGTTTTTAGCAAGGGACAAAAGTACAAACGACCTTTTCATTGTAACTTGTGGACATTGTGTCAAAACTGAGCTAGACAAATTAGACGACCTTGTATTTCTGTCTTCAATCAAGGGCGAAAATAGTGACCACCCTGACGGGAGTGCAAAGATATTACACGAAATATCTTCATCTGGCAGTCAAGCCTTTTATGGTCCATATAGTCCAGATGAGTCCCAGATTATACCATACCTAATTGATATCCTCTTGCTCAAAGTAAACGATGAGCTTCTAACTCAACCTCAATTAGACATGGCATTTAGATATCAAGGGCAACCTATACAAATGGAAATATTCTCTGGAGATATGCAGGAGCTGATGAATATGAAAGTATCGATGTGGGGCTGCATTAGTGGAAAGCAGGAAAACAAAGGACGAATCATTGACACGAATGTGGGTGCTCTTCACATGCATGGTGACTACCGCGGAGGGATATTTGCTGTTGCCCTCGATCAAGAACATAGTCAAGACAGGTACCGTATTGCATTGGAAGGGGACAGTGGGGCATTGATATATGGTACTCACCCAACGACTGGATCGAAGATAGCAATAGGACTTGTGTTGGGAAGCAACAACGAAGGTGAAAATAAAGCACACATTGTTGGTAAAACCAACAAATCGTACAAATATGTGACATATTGTACGATTCTGTCTCTGGCAAGTCATTACATACAACATAGGTTCCAGAGGGATATAGAATTCCACGTTCCTCATCACATGACACAACAAACACAGAAACCAAACGATGGAACTGAGCAATCCAGGGCCAATGAAGCCGCGGGATATTCAACACAATTCGCTGATCCAACAGAGATTGACGATGATCAAATACAACATCTAGGAGATATTTCAGAGGAGGAAAACAAGAGACTTGTTTCACAGGGCACAAGATCCCCAAGAAGGAAATCCATATTCCGACGATTGAGGCACAGAATATTTAAAAGAAAGACGACAAATGCTAAACAAAGCAAATCTGATTCAGATGCCGACACAACTGATTATAAAACATCCACTCAAGTAAAATCAGAGAGGATACAAGAGGGCAGCACACAGTCTGAAACACAAATATTGAGACCCATTGACGAAATTCAGTCCAAACCTATAGCATCAAACGAAAAGGAACCAAAACCCCCCAAATATCGAAAAGAAAAAGTGAAAGAAAAAAGCAAAGGACATTCGCCAAAGCCAACTACACCCCGGAAAGGCATAGATGAAGCGGTAAGCAACGTAAATGATATTTCGATGCTGAAACAGACATCCATCCTCAGTAACCTAAGGCAAGCAATAAGTCGTGGCAACTCTGATCCGTTGTCAAACGAAGATACTTCCATAAGTTTGACACCATCGGACAAACTTAAAGCACCACCCAATGAATCTACTACTCACGAACCAAGACAAACGACGAAAACGGTCGATAGTGTGCCCAAAGAAAACCAACTTGATCTGCCTTTATCAGAAGGCAATGAGCAAGGAAACAGAACTGAGCCTTCTCCGAAAAAATCCAGACAAAACGACGCCAACAAAAACGAAGGTCAAAATTCCTACCAAGATAAAACATGTAAGGTAGTGAATACATCCAATGCATCAGTCGACAGAAAGACCCAAGGTAATGCAGAAATACGTGCTCCTAAAACCTCAGAAAAACCAGGCCTCAAAGGAAACAAAAACAAAAAGAGTAAGACAAAAGTGAGCATAGACGATAAAAAGGACACAGAACAGCTGCAAGATACAGAAAAGGATGACGATGCGAGAAAACAGGAATCTCAAAAATGTAAAATTCAAAAACGGCCTAGAAAACGGTACGACTCAAGTGGTCCACAAAAACCAGAAAACCAAGAACCGGAACCCTCACGAATCCCTTTTAGATTTCGAGTACCCCACTTTCTACGGTTCAGACATCTTTCAAATAGTAACGAAAAGAAAGAAGCTGAAGATTTGATATCAGCAAAAAGTGATGAATCAAGACATAGAATGTTTCGCTTTTTTGGTGGAATGCGCTTCCGTGCACCGCAAAAATAACCAATAACTCTTACAAGTGTCTGTCATATTCGAATATAAAAATATTAGCTTACTTGAGTCAATGAATTTCTATATATATTGAAGAAATATTAATGATAATTAATATTCAGATACGACTGACACATTTTGGCTGTTTATTTCTAAATTTATCAAAATATTTGCGATGTCAATGTTTTGCCCTTTTATTCAAATCAAAAGCTTCATATTAATGCATCAAAGGAATATTTGTCCTGTCAAAACAATTTGATAAACTTGTTCATGATTTTATCTTCAGAGACCATATAAAAATGATACAATCGTCATTCAATATAACCTATTTTTGTCAAAAGGAGGGTCCAGTTTCAAAACTAAAGCAAACTCACCTTTTCATGTATGCATATCTATAATTATGTTTCGTATCCAGCATTATTGTGATACAATAAAACGGCGATGTGTTAATAGAGAAGATACACGTACCATATATTAGAAAATAGTATTTTCAAGTCTCACAGTTAGGACTGTTTAGACTAGAACAGCAAGAGGGGTTTACGAATTTTATACTACAGTATAAACCGAAGAATACGCTTGTCATATCAAATAACATTTTTATTATATTCCAGATTTTTATATGATTTAATTTTGTACTTGTAAAATAAATTCAGGTTTGTTCTAAATTTATATATACATGTATATATATATATATATATGATTTCCTTAACATTTATTCAGTGTGCGATTCGAGGGTTTAGAAGCTGTAGGCCACCAGGGTTTCAAAAGCTGGTGGCCTGACTAAGAACTCAATATACAATATGCGTAAGTGCGAGAGCACATTTTCAGGGGACCTCTTAGGGAATTGTTTCCACCGTGTATTTAATTCGGTTAGGATTACATTCGCGCACGTGTCATCTGATACGACACTCCCGTAGCATTTACTTGAACGCTAAGTTGCATCTCAAAGGAATATGTAGTAAAAAACATAATAAGAGATTAGAAGAGAGGATCTTGATTTTACGAGGAATCTGAATTTTACGAACATGTGTTTTTTTAGAATAACTTGAAACTTTGATCGTGTCAGTCATATTTTGAATAACTAGAGTACCCTGCTTGTCATAGATCATTGTTTTCACAATGTTTTTTTTTCTATGTTTCATGTTTCTAACCATGCATAATCTGCATTTAAAGATGCTCGTAACACAGATATTCCCTCTTCAAATTCAGATTCCCTATTCCATATATAAATATATCATTCTCATGTATATATTAATACATGTAAAGATGCTTAGCAATAGCAAACGTTCTTTACTGATTACGTGTCCTAAACAGCCATTTACTCACTATAATAAAAACTGGTAAATCGAATAAAGTTTTAGCTTATAACTTGTTTCCTCTTACACATATTATCTTTTCTAAATTTACACAATTGTTGGAGAACTGTATATGTTCTTAACGGAAAACATCTAAAACCTTGAGGTTTTGCTCTAAATTGGTGCACACTTGGGAAGACTTCTAGAATGAAAAACTTCAAATACGATATTTTTTAGTTGGCTTCAAATGTTGGAAAAAAAAAATGTCTCCATATATTCCAATATAAGTTATTATTATGATGTTTGCACTTGAAATTCAATTTTCGCATATTAAGGTATAATTAACAAACATTAATGCTCTTGATTCACGGCTTTTTAGACTAAGTCCAAACGAAAATGCCTAACTTTCGTAGGGGTTACACCTATCTGTGCAAGGCAGAATACAATATAAAATAAATGTATATTGCACCCTCAAATTGTGAACGCATTTTGATAAAAAATAACTTGATGTGCTTTACAATCTTTTTAATGAACTTTTATCCCCAAAATTAAGCCGATTGATAATTATAATTCAATAATGGGTTGTTGAACTCTAATTTATTGTGTATATCTACAGGGTTCGAAATTAAATTGGAATATTTTGTTGTGATAGTTAAATATTGTTTTGTCCCTGAATAAAAGTAGATTTATTTTTGGATGAGCACATAGATACACCTTTTATGAATATCATGATATAACCATTGTCCTGTTTATGCAACCTATAATTAAATTATGACCAAGAAAATGAGAGGTGGTACATATGCTTAAGTGTGCAAATGCCATAAGGCATTTCAACGCATGAAGGGGCATGACACGGCTAGCCAATGAGAGGCAAAAGAGCTTATTGATTGGTGAAAAAAAACATTTTCAATTAACTTACGTGGTAGTCTGTAGCCACAAAACTTTATTTTCGAAAACACATAATCAATACAATTAAATATCCAAAAAGTCAATATCTCGTGTAGCCTCCATTCGCGTCGATACACGCCTGTATGCGCCTGGGCATTGATGCGATACACATGCGAATCATTCGCGTGGAAATATTGTCCCATTCCTCCAGAAGCATATTCCTGAGATCGTCCATCGAGTGTTCGGGCAAAAGGCGTCTCGAAAGTCGTTGCTTCATTGTACCCCATACGTTTTCGATAGGGTTCAAGTCCGGGGACTTGGCGGGCCACTCCATTCTCTCTATGGTCTCATCAGCCATGTAGTCCTGGACAATTCGCGCGCGATGAGGTCGCGCATTGTCGTCGACATACACAAACTCGTCCGGATTGAGAGCCCCCGCCATTGGACGAACGTGATTCCGAAGGATATCCCGATAACCGTCTGAGTTCAGAGTACCATCGATAACAACAAGTTCGCTTCGCGCATGATGGCTGATAGCGCCCCAAACAAGAAGTCCGCCTCTACCAAACGGTTCTGTCCCGTTTACAAATGCGTCAATATGTCTTGGTTCGTCACGTCTTCGCCAGACACGCCTTGTTCGGTCTACCGGACACAGTAGGAACTTCGATTCATCAGCGAATAGGTAATTTCTCCACTGCATCGGAGTCCAATCACGTCGTTCAAGTGCCCATCTAAGGCGGTTTCTCTTGTGCGCCTCTGTCAAGAATGGCTTGGAAATCGCTATCCGCGACCTTAACCCGTCTCTATGCAAGCGGTTCATCACTGTCCTTGTGGAGATGTTCCTTGCCCCGCGGCCTCGCGCATTCGATAGAAGATTACGCAACTGAGTGGCTGAAACAATAGAATAGAATAGGCGAACATGACAAAGAAGCATATAAAAGGCATAAGAATAAATGAATGAATAAAATCCGATAAAATGAATATGTTTTTAATCATTTATGTAACCTGTTAAACGCCGGTTGCGGGATGCCTGTGTTGTCAG